>PVHP010007242.1:0-57452 GCA_004024765.1 Zapus hudsonius
ACCCAAGAGAAGTCAGGGGAGGACAGGCACAGGGTTGTGGCGTGGACTGAGATGAGAAGGAATTAAATGTTATGGACATGTTTCAATCAAATCTATGGGCAAATTCATAGCTACATTACTCTGTTCCCCAATAATGCTCAATGTCCAAAATGTGGATCAAAGCAAAATGGCCTCTGGGTGTGGTGGAGCACACCTGTGATCCCAGCACAAAAGGAGGCTTTGGCAGGAGAACCACACACATGAGGTCAACCTGGGCTCCATAGTGAGACCCTGTCTCAAAAAACCAGAACAAATAAAATCAAACAGTAAGACAAACCATAATAAAGTAATAACCCCTAAAATGGCGGGGTGGAATGATGTGAAATTAACAATTGGAAAAGAAGTTGTGGAGGTGGGCACATAGGTCCCAGAAAACTAGAATTCCAATGACAGTGTGACTGAGAACATCTACAACAGTAGTCAGAGGTCTCACGAGGAGGTAAAGGTCCAGGAACCGAAAGCCACAAAAACATGGACCAGACTTAGCAGTAGTGGGAGATGTTAGTGAAGGAGGCAAGCTCAGTGTGCTTATGTGGTTGGGTCATTCTTTTCTTGTCAGGATGGTAATATGAGAGTAATGAGATCAGAGAGTACACGTTTTGTACTTTTGAAAGAACTTTTTATTGATCAACTCTGTACATAGAGACATACCGGATCATGATCTCCTCCGACCAACTTTGTAGTTTCTGATGCACGGATGCCTGTTTCTGCACAATGAGGTCTCGGATCTGGGATGCAAGAACATACTGTACATGGAGCATATTCATTCCCTCAGGCTCCCTCATCTCCCTTGTCCCACTAGTTCATTTCACTTACTTTCTTGTCATATACATATGCATGATTTCATGTAGCTATACAAAGTATAAAAAGCTATACTAATGAGAGAAAGTGAAGTAAACTCTTCTTTGGAAGACAGTGTTTCTTCCAGACCTGTGCTTTGCAAGGAGAAGGAGTGGGGCACAGTCCCTCATCCCAGTCATGTTCACTGAAGTTTATCTTTAAAAAGAGCATCTTGGTCTGAATTGCCCTTGAAATTCTTTTTCAGATGTATGTAATTGCACAGTACAGCAGAGTTGTTAGAAGTTTTCTTTCTATTTTTCTTGGCTGTTGTAAGATGTAGAGAGGCAACTTTCTCAAAACATACAGTTGCACCTTATTAATTGTGGTCCGTAAGTCTATTGGCACCAAATCCTCTGAGCAGTCGACATTAACAAGCCTCACACTGACCAGTCCAGTTTCGACCAGCATGAAGGGAGATGGCCCAGGTAATGTGGTAAAAATAATATCATGAATGCCTAAGTGATTGCCCACATTCTCAAGGTAGAGATACAGGTTCTGGCCAGTCACCATTAGGTGGTGCTGCCTAACCACCATTCTGTCCTCTCTTAGGCCTCCTAGGCGAGGTCTGCTGCCTTCACTGTGGGTACCAGAATCTTCTCTGAGTCTCTTGCAAAAGGTGGTGTTGATTGAAATTCCCTGGTACCTCTGTGAAACTTATCAGATTCTTTTTCTTTCTAAGAACAGCCAAGAGGGAAGTGGCAGACTGGGAAATCACTGCTCACACTGCAGAAGAGCCATTGATAGTTGAATTTCATTTTCCACTTCACAAAGAATTTTCATAGATCAGAGTTTCTGGAATTTGGTTGGTAAGCCATCAGATTTCTTTTGGTTTATTGAATAAACGAAGCACTGCGTATAGATAAAGTGAGCTGATTCGTGTGTGTGTGTGTGTGTGTGTGTGTGTGTGTGTGTGTGTGTGCAGGCCAGAGGTTGACATCGGCTGTCTGCATTGATTGCTCTCTACTTTATTTATTGAGACAGGGTCTCTCACCCAGTAGACTAATCTAGCCAGCCAGTTTGCCCTTGGTATTTCCTGTCTTCGCCTCCCAAGCACCGAGATTACAGGTGGGACACAATGCCTACCCGGCATTTATGTGAGTACTGGAAATCCAAACTTAGGTCCTCATTTTTATGTGGCAAGTGCTCAGCCCAAAGTTAACTGATTCTATAGTGATGGCTCATTGTGTAGGAAATGCATTTTTTGATTAAAAAATCTCTATGAACTGATCCAGATGGTACACGGAGGAGGATATCCAGCTGATTGGGGATGGGGAGGTAGGGCATCAGGGAATTGGGGATAACAACTCATTGTTTGCCCACTGAATAATGTAACACATTATGGACAATAAATATATATTTAAGATTTTTAAAAAATCTCTATGAGACACTATAGATGGCTATGGATAAATATGACGTGGGGCGCTCTGGTGGCACAATCGATCAGTTTGTGGCACTTAAATGATAAATACAATATATCACCATGCTTACCGTACTCTGACTCATTCTACTTCAGAGTATTAATTTAACTATGTTTGCAGAAAACTGAAAAATGAGTTTTAACTGAGAACGTGTTCTTTAACTCTGAACGACGACTCCACTAAAGGCTGATGAATTGTTTTCTCTTGCCCATGGCTACGTCTCCTACCTTTCTTCTTTAAGCATTCAGTTTTTCATCGACAGATATACATTACATCTTTCTTAATCATGTGTTTTGAAAAAAACATACAAGGTGGAGTGGCTCCATCTATCTAATTAACATATGCATCACTTCCCATAACATTTTGTGTGCTGAGAACTTTAAGAAAAGACTGCATTGCTCCTAAGTACTCATGTTATGCAATGGTCTTTGCAATGTTATTTCCCCTATTTAACTGAAAATTTACTTTCTCTGGAGAGCACTTTCTCCCACCCACTCATACTTACTCTTCTGTAGCCACAGAGGACTCTGCTTCTGTGAGATCAAACTTTGTCAGATAAATGCACACGAGACCATGTGGTATTTGTCTTTCTGTACCTGACTTATTTTACATAGTATCATATCCTCTAGGGTTATCCATGTGGATACAAATTCCTTCTTTTTTTGAGGCCAAATAATATTCCAGTATACCTATGACATACCTCTATCAATGTAATCCAAGATTGATTTCTAGCTGGGCTCTTAAGAATAATGCTGTACAGAAGATGGCCACACATATGTCTCTTCAACATTTTTAAGGAAATATCCTTTGGTTACATACCTAGAAGTGGGATTGCTGGATCACATGGTAGTTCTATTTATTTTATTTTATTATAAAACTTTATTGGGATATGATTAATATATCATAAACTTGGTACTTGAATTATGCAACTCAATGTTTTTTTTATTAAGTAGAAACTTTGTATGGACACATCATGTGTTGGTATCGTCATTTTCCTCCTCCCTCTCCCCATTCCCCTGAAAGCCCTCCTAACTGGGATTGCTGGTATTCACCATGGGGTTGTGGGTTATGAGTTGTGAGAGCAGCAGTCATTGTGTGTGTGTGTGTGTGTGTGTGTGTGTGTGTGTGTGTGTGTGTGGTAATGCCTCTGCGTATTCCCAACCACCTTGGTTCTTACAATCTTTCCGCCCCCTCTTCTGTAAATTTCCCTGAGCTGTAATGGGTGTGTTTTAAATCCATTGTATTGTTGATCTCTTAGAAGCTTCTGGATTTCTGCTTTGGTACATTTTGAGTATCCTCAGTGTCTGTCTCCATCACCCTGGCACAGGTTGTCAGATTTGCTGTGGAAGCAGCACTCTTGCTCATCTCACCAGTTCCTCTGTGATTTCACCTGGGCCCTGGCTGATGTGCAAGGGGTGCTTCATCTCCTGCCAGGGAGTCAGCTATCCTTCCTTGTCTTGTTGATTTGGGTTGTCATCAGTTCACACTGCCTTCTGATTACTCCCAAGCTCTAGCGTGATTGCAAGTCTGCCATCTTGATTGAAATCTAGTTCTATTTTTTTTATTGTTTTAATTTTTGGGTTTTGACACATGGTCTCCCTGTGTTAATGAGGTTGGCCTGGGATTTGCTATGTAGTTGAGGCTGGATGGGAACCTTACAGAGTTCCATAGCCTTGGCAGTTCTTGAACCCAAGACCCTCCTATCTCCAACCATCTGATCACTGCAGTTATAGGTGTTTGTCATCACACCTGGCTCTGATGTTCATTTTTTTGGTGTGTGTGTCCATATCCTATGCATGTGGAGGTCAGAGGAGAATGCTGTGTGTCCTCCACTCATCTGCATGTTTCCTGACATACACCTCACACTGAACCAGGAACTGCCATTTCTTTGGTCAGACTGGCTACCCAGGGAGTCTTCGTGATTCTCTAGTTTCTATCCCCAAAAGAACTGGGGTGACATGTGTGTGTGTGTGTGTGTGTGTGTGTGTGTGACCATGCCCAGTTGTGTATGTGGGTGCTAGGGATCTAACCCAGTGAGAATCAGGTCCTCATGCTTGCACGGCCAGAGATCTTACCTGCTGAGCCATTTCCACAGCCTTTGTCATTTTTTATGGGCTTCTATACTATTTCCCATAAGGTCTTATAAAATGTACATTCCCACCAAGAGTATGTAAGGGCTTCCTTTGTCCTTAGTCTTACAGACATTCGTTGTCCTTTGTCATTTTGAAATGGCAGGTGACAGGTGATATCTCATTGTGGGTTTCATTTGCATTTAATGTGCTCGTTGGTTGTTTGTATGCATTTTTTGAGATTGGTTTCTGCCTAATGTGTGTCATGATTATTGACACTAAATACCTCTGAAATTTGTGAGAAAGAAAAGAAAGTACAAAATCCTAGAAGTTTTGAATGATATATCATTTACTAGGGAAGTAAAAAGTATTACCTGATCATTCTTTTGATTTCATTCATCTCAAAAACAATCATGGCCAAGAATGTTTTTCCAGTTCTTTCCTATGTTGGCATGTGTACTACTGTTCTACAATCTCTGTGTCTTTTTCTTCTTATATAGAGTCTACACTCATGATAATTCTTTCCTTTTATTTCAATGCCTTTCTTTTCTTTATTCCCTCCATCTCTTCCTTATTCCCTATAGTGGTTTGATCCTGGTGTCCCCCATAAACTTAATGTTTTCTGAATGCTCAATCCCCAGCTGATGGCAGTTTTGGAATTGGAACCCTGTTGGATCTCTGTTGTTGGGGGATGGGCTTTTGGGGGTTATAAGGCAGCTTCCCCTTGCCTGTGTTTGGCACACGTTCCTGCCACTGTTTGCAGTGCTGTGGTAGATGTGATGCCCACCCTCTGCTTATGCCGTTGTTTTCCCTGTTATGATGGAGCTTCCCCTTGAGTTTGTAAGCCAAAATAAACCCTTTCCTCCACAAGCTGCTTTTCATCAGGTATGACTATAACAGTTTTGTACCAGGAATGAGGTTGGTCC
Source organism: Zapus hudsonius (assembly GCA_004024765.1). Taxonomy (NCBI): domain Eukaryota; kingdom Metazoa; phylum Chordata; class Mammalia; order Rodentia; family Dipodidae; genus Zapus; species Zapus hudsonius. The sequence goes on from PVHP010007242.1 coordinate 5,293, forward strand.
TTGCTGTTAGAACCCTGATTCTGTAGCTTTGGTTTTTTGGAACTCATTTGCAGGAGGAAAGTGGAAAGATTTAAAACCTCAGCCTAGCTGGGCGTGGTGGCGCACGCCTTTAATCCCAGCACTTGGGAGGCAGAAGTATGAGGATCACCTTGAGTTCAAGGCCACCCTGAGACTACATAATGAATTCCAGCCTGAGCTAGAGGGAGACCCTACCTGGAAAAACAAACAAACAAAAAAAATAGCTCAATGAAACCTCAGCCTAAGAGAAGCCTTGCAGTGCCGTGAGTACACATTCATGAACCATTCTGGTCAAAGTTGAAAGACCTGAACTCAGTGTGAACTATGGACTGTGAGGATTCGTTTTTGAGGGTGAGAAAGAACTTTGTCGGGACTGTTTTAGAGGCATTTTGTGTGAGAAGGTTGCTGCATTCTTCTCATCTATGTCCTGAGAACTGGTGCAGGGTTGCTTTGCGTGGAAATGGACTGGTGTGAGCAGATGGAGATGCACAGAAAGAAATGGAATATTTGGGCCCAAACTGCTGCCTGGTCAGCTGCAATTGTTTGAGAGATGACAGCCAATGAGACTGGGCCAGGTGATCTGCATTGGGACAGCAGGAAGAATGCAGACTTCTTTGAAGTAGGGGGTCTGAATATTGAAGCTTTCCTGCTCTTCAAAGTTGGCCTTGCTCCCCCCTGGATTAACAAGTTGTCACCCACCGGGTACTATGGAGTGTAACAAATGCAGAAATAGAGGGTCATTGGATGTGCAACATGGTTTCATTTTTTTGTAAATGGCCATGAACAGTGTGAAGCATGCTTGTATTGTGTGCATGGAAGCCCAATGGAGCCATGAGGATGAACCATGGGGCTGCAGTGGAGACCTGTGAATGCCAGGACTATGGGATGGCTGCCAAGGAGAGCTGCCAGCACCAGATGAAGTTTTCCTAGACTGTGAGTAGCTGAGCTGGAGGAATGGAATCGGAACTCCAAGAGGCCCATTACTGGTTATTATCGGACTTGGGTTGCAGTTTGATGTTGCCCCATTTGTTTTAAATCTTATATTGGTTCAATCTGTCTTTACTATGCTCAGTGTTATCTTTTGCTGTGTGAATTTGTTTTGTGCCATTATGTTTTTTTTTTTTTTGTATTATGGCTCAGTTGAAAGACCTTTGATTATGAAGATGTTTGCATATCATTGGGACTGATAAAAATTTTGGGGACTTTTGGAGTTGAGCTGAATGCATTGCATTTTATATCAAGTATGGCTATCATTTTAGGGGAGGCAGGAGCAGATTGTAGTGGTTTGATTTATATGTCCCCCATAAACATAATGTGTTCTGAATGCTTGTTCCCCAGCTCATGGCAGTTTAGGAATTAGAACCTCACTAGAGCTGTGTTGTTGGGGGTGGGCTTATGGAAGTTATAGCCAGCTTCCCCTTGCCAGTGTTTGCCACACCTTCCTGCCATTGTTTGCAGTGCTGTAGTGGAGGTGATGTCCACCCCTCTGCTTATGCTGTCATTTCCCTGCCATCATGGAGCTTCCCCTCAAGTCTGTGGGCCAAAATAAATACTTTCCTCCACAAACTGCTTTTTGTCGGGTTCTTTGTTGAAGCAACAAAAGCTAACTACAAGTTTCCCCTTTCTCCAAACCTTTTTTCTTCCCTCTTTCCATTCTTCTTTTTCCCATCTTAGAAACACAACTCGATCGGCCACCTTTCCCACCTGAAGTGCTCCTATTAGAATTAAGTTTGTCAAGAAAATTTCAAACTCAAAATCAAAATAAGCAAGTGGCCAATGTGCTTTTTATTTGATCATCCATTTTCAGTACACCAGGATTGGCACATTTTAGCACGTGCTTACAGGGGTATGGTTTAACCTGTTTACCCAATTGGGATATATCCAATTTTATAGATTAGCATTTCCTTATCAATAACTATTTTAAACACAAACAGATTCAACTTTCACATAAAAAGGCATAGATTGGTAGAATGGAGAGTTGTGACCTAAACACGTGGCATCCTCAGTGGTGTCCAGCTTTCAACAGAAAGCCCAGAGCAAAAATTCTGTGAAGACCAAAATGACCATGTCTGGTGGCAGGAAGCCTTGAGAATTACCAGTTTGATGGTGCAGTATCCAGGTAGCTCAGCTTTCATGGTGAATATTCTTTAGACTATAGAAGGAAAGTAATTTGACCAAGACTGTAAAGTTAAGAAAAGCGGTTGCAACAATCATTATTGATTAAATAGAACTGGAGAGAAGATTGCTTCTAGTGTTAATAGGAATTGCTTTTTAATACTCTTTAATTAAATTATATAATTATAACAACAAGTACAAGCAGTGTCTCTGAGTTTAGAAACAGAATTGTGCACCTGTTGTTAAGCATTCAATAAAGAGTCTATGGATGTACTGGTGAGGGGCTTCCTAGTTGTGAGAATTCAGACCTCTAAGGACACCAGAGGACATTTCTATAGAAGCAATGAGAGTCCTGGTTCACTTTCTAGGTTGCTCGGGAACTGGTTAATAGAGAGTTTATAGGGCTGAGGACATGGCTCAGTGGTTAAAAGTGTTTCCTTGCAAAGCCTGATCACCTGGGTTTGATTCCACAGTACCCTCATAAAGCCAGATACACAAAGTGGCAATCTGGAGTTTGTTTGCAATGGCAAGAGGCCCTGGCATGCCCATATTTTCTATCTCGCCCCCCCCCCTTGTAAATGAATAAACAAAATATGTTTTTAAGAAATTGAGTTGTGAACCATTATCAACAAGGATGCATATCCTTGTAAATCAGTGAGCAACTTCTCCATTTTTTCTGGTTATGTGTGCATGTATGCATGTATGTATGCTTACAGGCTGAGGCCAGAGAATGACATGGTTAGTATATGTGCATGCATGCATGTATGTGTGCTTACAGGCTGAGGCCAGAGAATGCCATGGTTGGTCTGTGTGCATGCATGCATGTATATGTTCGTGCAGGCTAAGGCCAGAGGACAACATGGTTGGTATGCATGCATGCACACACATATGTGTGCAGCTGCATGTCTGTGTGTGTGTGGACTGAGGCCAGAGGACAACCTGGGGTGTGCTCCTTTACTACGGTTTCATTTTGTGTGTGAGAGGGCTCAAGCTGTTTTGAAGTTAGACTGAGTAAGCAGTGAGCTGCAGCAATTCTCCTGCCTCTGCCCCCCTCAGTGCCAGGGTTACAAGCATGCATAGCTATGCTATTGTGGGGACCTGCATTTTCCCTGTCCTCTTTCTATACGTTTTGATGAAAACATACAGAAAAGACAGCTCTTTACAGATATAAAGTCCTTCAATGTGTAATCTGATAATAGAGATACACTGAGTCTTTGTTCAGGCAATAGACATGTATATAAATCAAGGCAATCTGCTTATTAAGACACTTGCATACATAGTCTATCAAATTGCCCTGTTCCTGTATGTATGTATATATATATATATGTGGAACAATGGGAGCTATCTGTATTCAACAGCAATAGTAAAATATCCCTCTGTGTAATTTCATGTTGGAAATCAATACTGTATATCCTGATTGAATTGAAAGGTACAGATGAAGCCTTTTGTTGCTCCAGGTGGTCTGAGAAATGTTGGTTTCTGTGAGCCTGCGGTCAGTCATGGACCTGCAGCCACCCTGTGTTTTCATTGCCTCTAATATTTTGCAGCTCTGGGCTACTGTCTGTTCTGCCTAATGATAGGGCTAACCTTGACCTGGAGTCCTCTGAACCTCCTCGAGGTCCCTTCTGTGCTTGCTCAGTGCTTGACACCAGCCTTCAAAGCACAAGGAACAGAAATCACAATGAAATCATGGAGAGTTCACCTCATTCCTCACATTCCATGATTACTTTTGATTTTTAAGTCATTGGAAACTATCTGCAAATTTGCTCCCTCTTATCTTTTCTTGACATCACAACCTTTACTACAAAGCTGATTTCAGGGGAAAACCTCTTAGAATTTGAATCACTTACTCTTGCTTCATGTTCGTCTGTTTGTTTGGGATACCCGCTTACAAGACATCCTTTGAATGGTTGCTTTTACTGAAATCAAAGGAAACTCAAGGACTGAAGACTTTGATAACTGAATGTGTGCTTTATACCACTTTAGGTTTCTTCTTGAAATTGGTGCATAAGGGGAGGGTGAGTCTCTAGAGACGAAGAGGGCTGACGTCTTTGTTCTAGACTGTTGGCAGAATTCTCAATTAGCAGCAGGAAGGGGCTTAGTGGATGTGGTCAGTTTCGGAGCCCTTAGAAGCACCTGGAGCCGGGTCTGTCAGGTTTGTAAGAAGGCTTCCAGATAGGATTGAGGGCTACTCCTTGTCGGTGTCAGAAGCCTCAGGAAGAATTTGTCCATTCCAGAGTTTTCACACTGACTTTGGGACAACTCTTGCAGTAGAGATGTCTCCATGGATGTTTCTAGGGTGTGTTACAGGAAGGATGGAAGGTCTCTGCCCTACACTGGCTGACTCTCAGATGCAGCCTGTCCCTCCACCTGCCAATCAGTTGGACTAGCATCTGGCTGTCCTGAAAATGGCTCCTCTTGTTGACAAGAGGGATTTTCAACACAAAACTATACTCTACTTCTTCCATACTCTTTGTTAGGGTGACCCTGTGTCTTTGTCCAGTAGCAAACCACCAGGCAGTCACTAGTCACCTGTAACGGACATGGTAATGGACAGGGGACAATGTAGGCTTCCCTTGAATTCTTCCAAAAACTTGAGAATTTTATTTGTTTTACAAAGAAGAAAATACAAAATTTAGGAAAACAGTTTCCACATCTGAGAAGTGGGGAGGATGGGATTCAAATACTGTTCTACCTGGCTATCTACACCAGCTGGGGCCATGAGGACCATGACCAGTAGAATTTGCTTTGAGTTAGAGGAATGTTAGTTAGCATCAACATTCCCTCTAGCTCCCCAACTGCTAGGAAAGGAGGGCAACAAAAGAATATTTTAAAGTAATCTCTTGTTATTAACAGATAGGCTTGCAGACTGCTGACAGATGCCTTGTCTTTGTCATAGCAATGTATTTACTGAGGAAAAGTTAGGAGCTTTGTCTTTTCTGTAAGAAGGAGAAGAGAGAATGGTCTGTCCTCTCATCATTCAAGGAAAGCATCAGCCAGAGGCCTAGTCATCCTGGCGGCCAATCCCTGGGTGCTTATGGTGAGCTGTGCTTGGTGGAGCTACCACTAGGTGGCATTATTGTATGGTCACCTTGGAGGTGGGTGCCAAGGCTGGTGGGTGCTGGTTACCTTCTGTGGTAGTGACATCAGAGCTTTTGGTTGTTGTTGCATATGTATATGTGTGTTCATATGTATGGGCACATGTTTTCATGCAGGTGTGTGCACACATGTATGTGCACGCATGTGGAGGCCAGCGGTTGACTTCAGGTGTGTTGCTCAGTCCCTCTCTGTCTTATTTTTTTATTTTTAAAATTTATTTATTTAAGCCTGGCATGGTGGTGCACATCTTTAACCCCAGCACTCAGAAGGCTGAGGTAAGAGGATCACTGTGAGTTTGAGGCCAACCTAAGATTGCATAGTAAATTCCAGGCCAGCTTGGGCTAGAATGAGATCCTACCCTGAAAAAAACAAAATTAAACAAACAAAAACAAGATTTTATTCATTTATTTGCAGGGAGGAAGGGGGAGAGAGAGAAACAGAGAGAGAGGAGAGAAAGAAAAGAGGAGAGGAGAAGAGAGGGGAGAGGGGGGGAGAGAGAGAAGGGAGCGAGGAGAGAGAGAGAGAGAGAGAGAGAGAGAGAGAGAGAGAGAGAGAGAGAGAGAGAGAGAGAGAGAGAGAGGAGGGGAATGGGCCCAGCAGGGCCTCTTGCCACTGCAAACACTCCAGATGCATGCGCTTCTTTGAGTCTCCGGCTTTACATGGGTCCTGGGGAATCAAACCTGTGTCACAAGCTCTGTAAGCAAGTGTCTCTAAACACTAAGACATCTCTCCAGACAATCCATCTAAGTTTTTGTTGAGACAAGATCTTAAACTTGAACCCAGAGCTCACCTAGTCAGCTAGACTAAACAATAAGTCCTAGGTATCCTCCTGTCTCCCCCATTCTAGTACAGAGTTCGCAGGGGTGTGCTGTCACACCTGGCATTTTTATACGGGTTCTGGGGATCCAAACTCAGGTCTTCATGCTTGCACAACCAGCTCTTCACCCACCGAATCATCTCCCTACACCCCAGAGCTTGCTTTTCACGGAGTTCCCTCATCCCACTTTTAGATAGGTGAACTATGCAATGAGAATGATTTTCTTCACTTGCTTACACACCTATCATTATGTAACATTGTGATAAATGCCTTTTAACCAAAAATTCCCCAATGATCAAATAGCCAAGCTTCAAAAGAATCCAAATAGATTTCCTGACCTCCTTCTGCATAAACATTTCCATCACATTCCTGGGATAGCCCAGAGAAATGTTTATATCCATTTATATTTCAACGTAGGGACTCAGAAAGTTTCCACATTGTGTCTTAAAGAACAACTTGTGTCGCGATTAAACTTGAACTGCTCTGCACAGCTGTGAAGATGGAAATGAACGCCCACACTTGAAAACATTGTCATTTTGTTGTGTACATTCCTTGCAGTGCAGCTTGTCTGATTTCTTTGAAGAAGATGTTCTGCAGCTGTTTCTCCGAGATCGAATCTATAGGTGAGTCCTCAGCCCCTCGCTCCGGGACTTCCTTTCCCCCCTTGGCAAGCCATTTCTTCTGCTGTGTATAATCATGAAAGATTGCTGTTTATGTGAATCATCTTTCGGATACAACACAACAGCTCATTCTTAGAGGTGCCAGGAATACCATGCTTCATTGCAAAAGATTTTGTACATCTTTCATTCTCTCTCATGTTTACAGTTTCCATGGCAACATATTTGCCCTGATGGCACCTGTAGTATTATTATTATCATCACAGTTATGCCTTCTGATTACTATTGTTGCTTACTGTCATCCACATTCTTCTAACCAACTGGTGAATAGTCACATCCGGATCCCACACACCTGCCCTTTGGGGACACCTTCTCAAAACAGTTAAAAGAATGTAATTCTCAGGAGATTACTAGCGGTGCATTTATCCTATTCAGGATGACTTTTTTCACTTTCCTGTGTTTTTTAAAAAAATGATTCCATGAAATCATTGTGATCCTTCCAAAACACATTTGTATGATACCAAGGTGTCTATAGTTGTGGTTATCACTGCTTTGCTTTAGAGCTATGTGTGTATATGCACACACGTGTGTGTGTGTGTGTGTGTGTGTGTGTGTGTGTGTGTGTGTGTGTGTGTGTGTTGTGGGGAGAGTTCCATATCCAAAGCTCTCTAATATTACAAAGGAAAATTTTATGAACCCTTGGGAATTAGAGTCTGAGATTTTTGTTAAACTTTTTACCGACAACTTCCATACACATAAACAATATACCATGATCAGAAATTGTCCCTTTTCCCTCCCAAATCCCCCTTTCTGAATCCCTTCCCTCCTATTATACAAGTCTTGTGTCGTGAATATCAAGGCCACTTTGTGTGTATAACACAGTATTGTAAGCACTCCTCCCCTTCATTTGGCTCTTACATTCTTTCTGTCACCTCTTCCATAATGGTCCTTGAGTCTTATCATAGAGATGCCTCATTCAGTACTGAGCCCTGCATGTGACTTCTCAGCACTTTGATGAGCTTTGAGTCACCCCAGTGGTCACTGCCATCTGAAAAGAGAAGCTCCTCTAACCGAAAGTGAGAGTAGCATTAATATGTAGACAGAAACCGAAGTATTTAGAAGACAGTTTGGTGGACAGAATATATATCCATTTAACCAGACAATAGTAGTAGCTTCCCCCCTGGGACTTAGGACCTCCCAAGCCGTAAGTTTTTTGTTAGGCAGGAATTTTCTCTGGACTTAAGTCAATCAGAGAGCATTTGGCTCCTCCCATAACAGATATGCCACCATTGCACCAGTTTGTCCATTTGGGATGACTGACCAGCCATAAAGCCTCAAGGGTCCTCTACCAGTTAAGATCATTGATGATCATTTCTCCCTCAACTGGCTGCATAAATCTTTCCAGCATCCTGACAGTTCACAGGGAGGGGCTTCCAGCTCAACTCCAGCTTTATTTTAGAGACTGAGTTTTAATAGAATATTATCTACTGCTTTTATCATATCTGCTTCCTAGTCTCTGAGTCTCCTTAAGGCTGCAGGAGAAAAGATACCCTTTGAAATGACATGAAAGTTAGGGTGCCCCAATGCCATCTTTGAGATCTACTACAACAGCTCAAAGCATAACCTCCCAGGTCACCGGAGTCCGCTGTCCCCAGTCTGATCTCTGTATTTGCTTACAGCTTTCTATTTTGGTGATTTTTTTTAGTGGTGCCCCAATTGCTTTAGTGAAACCATAAATGCAGTGTTTGGTTTCTTCAACAGTTTGTATAAGGACCTCTCACAACATCTGGTTTATCCTTTCACACTCCTCCCCTTTCCCATTTCCCCCTTTATTTTCCTCTTTACTTCCTTTCCTCCTCACCCCCTTCCCTTTCACATTCTCATTTCCTCCTTGTGTGACTTTTCCTCAGGAGATGGAAGCAAACACCTGTTCAGCCCACATTGAGTATTGGCGACAGACAGTACAAAGAAAATGTGAGTTTGTTGGATTATTTACACTGGTATGGACGAGGGATTCCTCACGGGGACATAGAAGCCTCACAGGTAGCTCATAAAAAGCTCACTCAGCTTTGGTGAAACTCAGGGAAGCTGAGTCCCTGGAGCTCCCTGGACACTTGCAGGTGTTCCTGCTTTTAATCTTGGAGAAGGGCCTTCACAACCTTGTAACTTTTGGGAGCTTCCTGAGCTTTGTACTTTGTTTACTTCCTGAGCTTTATATGTTAAATTTGCCTCTGGAGTTTTGAGAGCTTTCCTTTTCCCTCTGGGAAGGAATGTATCCATTCGCAGGAAACAGTAACATAAGCCTCCTCCGCTTTCCCCTACCTTCTCCCTTTAAAGAAGCCTTTGGACGGTGAGCAGGACCCTTGAGGGGCTGCATCAAAGCGAACAGCCTCCCAGCAAATATCTGCTTCTCCCATTCTCTCATTCTTTTTCATCTTCTCTTCCTATTACATTTCTTTGAATGTATATGTTTCATATTTTGTCATATTTCAAGTAACAGTCCTTAGGAGAATTAAGGTATACCCATTTGGTTCTGGTCTGCACTTAGATATATTTGAAGCATCTCCAAACCAAACATATAAATCCTTTCTCAAAGGGCATGAAAACAGAACCCAATGTTAATTCATGTTCTTGCGTCTACCTGCCCTAGGTCTGCCTTACTTCATCCTCTCTGGCAGGAAAGCAATCTCAAATGCCTTCAGAACTGGGTGGGGACCTCCAGGATCTAATGAAGGAGATTAATGTGGAGTAGGGTCAGCACATGTGTTTAGAGACATACGGCAGTCAAATGGAGCTTAAGACTTCCCGCACAGCTCATGGCTGCTGTGAGCATGAGGCCATTTTGTAAGAACTTAGAGATCTAAACATTTGTTGTATGTCAATGTGTGTGGATGGGCATGTATGTGCAGGTTCACATATATGAGCATGCGTACGGAGGCCAGGGATCCATCTCAGGTGCAATTAATCTCTTCTCTTGTCCTGAGCTCATCGAGTAAGCTAGACTGGCTGGCCAGCAAGCCCCAGGGATCCACTTACTTCCACTTCCCCAAATCCGGGATTACAAATTTATGCCACCATTCCCATCTTTTATTTTAGCATGGGTTTTGGGGTCAAACTCAAATCTTCATGCTTTTATAGCAAACGTTTTACTGACTGAACTATCTCTGCAGCCCTTAGAGACCCAATTAAAAAAATTGCAGAACAATATTTTTGTGGCTAAAAAATTATTTGGAAGAGACAGACTCAGACTTAACTGCAGCTCTGGTGGCTTCCTATGCCTTTGTCTTTGGGGAGAAAGTTTCCTATGCAAGTTCCAACCTCTTCCCTTCCCTCTGCGATGCTCTCCCTGTTGAATCCCAGCCAGGCGGTTTCTCTGCACTGGAGAAGCTTCAAGGGGTCACTGGATTTGAAGGGCCAGTTAACTTAATCTGTCCAACTCAGGAGCTTCAGGGTTTAAGGATATAGCAAAACCGAACATCATCTCTACTATTAATGGAGTGTTGACTTAAGCAATGGAAGCCTTGGTCATCTGTGAGCAGTTAAGAGGATTTTAGAACAGCGTGGCCTTCTGAAGACAGGGCTTTGGAGGCAGACTCCTTGGGTGAGATGAAGGCTGCTCCTTTTGGGCTGTGATCACCGGCAGTGATTTTCTCTGTACTTCTATTTTCTAACCTATAAAACCAGATAATCCATCTTGTGATACTTCAGCAAGGATTAAATTATTGATAGGTACAAAGAGCTCAGGAAAGTGCTGTCACAACATAGACCTTCTACAGTGAAGGCATCTTATCTATGTATTTATAAGTATTCATAGGATGAAATACTCCTGGAACTTAGTACAAAACTAAAATAGTAACTCCTGAAAAGCTATAGTTTTCTTTCTTTTTCTTTGAACCAGATTAAATATAGATCATTACATTTTCTTTTTGACTTGTTATCAGAAACCTTAGAATTAAATTTAGTTTTAAGTATAACAAATATCTCATCTCTGAGTCTACACATACAATCATTATTCTGTTTATATCCTTTGTTAACCTTTAGGGTTTTTTGTGTGTATCTGGGTACCTTTTAAATAATTGAAATCCACATCAAATCCTTTTGGGTAACAGGTGAGGGATATGTATAATAAATTCATAGTCTGCAATAATAGGTTAGGAAGAAAATGCATAGGAGGTATTATTGTCTTCAGGTAAATTTTGTGTTATCCCAAATCTTTATAATCCTTTATAGACCTCTCTTCTTTTTGAATAACTAAAAGAAACTCAGTATTATTGTGGGAATGTGTCCGTGAGGAAACTCTAATATCATATGTTCCAAATGCTTATAAAGTGGAAGTTGCAAAATTATTGCTGGAAGTATTTGAAAAGTCCAACTTCTTTTTCATAATTTGTATCATAGAAAAGGAATATAATTGTTTACTTTTCATATTGCACTTGGCTTGAACAAAAAAAGAGGCCTAACCAACTCAATTTCATGTTAACCATTTTCAATTTCTTCTCAGAAATGAGAGGAAGCTATTCTGCTTTCATAGGATTATGATGTGGGCACATCCCCTGCAGTTAGGGATTTCATTTGGCTCCCTATTGAGGGCAACACATGAGCCATCTGAAATGGAAGGATATGGAACACACACACATATGTTTATATATGTACACGTGTGTGTATTTGAAAAATGATGTTTTAAAGTTTCCATTGGTGATTTGCCTCAAGACTTTGCATTTCTGTTCTGCTTACACCTGCAAATTGGAGCTACGACTCATATTTCTATGTGGTAAAGAGAGGCGAAATAATTGACCTGTTTTTGTGGAACAACCCATTGCAGAAAACCAGTAACAATCAATTCATTCTTTCAGCCAGTCGCCAGTCAGTCAGTAGTTATTGATTGCTGTCTACGTGCTGTGCACATTGTGGAGCTATTCCAAGGTAGTGGCAGACTCAGAAGTCACCAAATGAATGAGAGCTGTGACAGTGACTGGGTGTGGTGATACATGCCTGCAATCCCAGCATGTGGAGACTAAGACAAGAAGGTCATGTTGAACCTTGGCTATGTAGTAAGACTCCATCTCAAACGAAATAAACAACAAATGCAACCCCCTCAACAACAACAAAAGAAGAGTTTTGAAAGTGAGTTCTTTCAGCCTTTGTTTCAACTAAGATTTTCACATACTAGACACAGATTTCAGGGCACTTGGCACAAGTCTTCCCGACAAGGAATCAATGAGGTAATATAGCAGCATTCGTTCCTTACCTTTCGGCCCTTTCATCTAGGTGAAGTCTATACAAGTCTATGTAGAGCAGTCAAAAGAATTTCCTTTAAGAAATGGTGTGTTTGGTGAATAGAGACCATGCTGGGTTGGGCTGTCACTCAAGGAAGACAGAAAAGGCAGAGGCTGCACTAATGCCTACCTGGCTGCCTGACCTGACCTGGCCGGATGCATGAATGACGGACGACGGGAGTGGGGGGGTTGATGATGATCCAACTCCACGGACTCCTCCAACTCTAGCTTGGGAATGAGGAGCTATGGTTCTTCTAGAGGTGGGGTGTGTAGAAGGACACCAAGCAGGACTGGCTGAAAGATTTTTTTATTAAATATCTTTATAATCAATAATTAGATACATTGTGTGAACAAATCTTGTGATGGTACCCCCATTCCCCTCCTTTCTGTCCCCAATCCACTGGGGGCCCTCCTCAGTGGGCATACTGGATCAGTCCATGGGGTAGGGGGTTATGAATTATATAAGAGGTAGCCAGTCCCCCCCCTTGTGTGTTGTTGCTGAGGGGGGCAATGTCTCTGGATATTCTTCCCCACCATGGCTAAGATTTTTTTTAATGCATGAATGCATGCAAGCAAGTGTGTGGCCATGTCTCTCTCTCTCTCTCTTTTTATCTCTCTCTCTTTCTGTAGGACAGAGGGAAACTTTGGGAGTTGTTCCTTAGGCATACCCTCCATCTTTTGTTAAACAAGGTCTCTTTTGTCATGATGCTCACCAGGTACATTAGACTAGCTAGACAGTGAGCTCCAGGGATCCTTCTGTCTCCACAGCCCGGCACTGGGATCGCAAGTGCATGCCACTCTGTCTGGCATTTTTATGTGGGTAATGCATGGATCAAGTGCAGGTCTTCACGCTTGTGATGTAAGCACTGTAGACTGATTCATCAGCCCTGAAAATCAGTTTTTCAGGTAGTCACCTTGCCAGCTGCATGTATCTAGGCAACAGATCCTCACACAGGCCTGTTTATGCTCTCTAGAGAAAGAGCTAGAATTAGCTGAAGACGGAGATATCACACGAACACAAAATGGAGTAACTGGGTACTGAGCTGGATGCTGAGATCATCCCAACATCTGGAAACCACTGGGCTTCCAGAAGCCAAGCAGTCAGAGATTTACTAGCAGGGGACAGAAAAGCATTCTCTGGGAATTACCAGTTAGATCACTCTACAATGCACATCCTATACCTGTGCTTGGAGGATCTGGTGACTTCATATAAGTGTGAGCAGTCATCCAAGGATAACCAGATATCAAAGCGAGTTTAAGAGTTCAGGATGTCCAATATCCGACTAAGAGAGTAGGGATCAAGCAAAATGGAAAGTGAGATGTAAGATAGTATTTAAGCCATTTCTCTGAATTGAAAGATTTTAGTGCTAAAGAAATAGATGCTCATAGCCTTAAGACATATCATTATGTAATTTCAGTGCACTAGAGAAAAAAGTCAGAAAAACCTATAAGAAAGGAAGGGAAGAAAAGGAAGATGGAGGGGAGAGAGAAGAGGGAGGAGGAGGAGGAGAAGAAGAAGAACCAGGAGGAGGAAGAGAACCAGGAGGAGGAAGAGAACCAGGAGGAGGAAAGCCAGGAGGAGGAGGAGAAGGAGGAAAAGTAGAGCACATATTGAATTAGATTTCTCATCAGTTGCAAGCCAGAAACCTTAAATTTTTTTATTCTCAGCCAAATAAAAACTATTAGTATAAACAAAAATAGAAGGGGAGAGATGAGAGATGAGAGAGGAGAGAGAGAGAGAAGATGAGGAGAGAGGTGAAAGGAGAAAGAAGAGAGAGGAGAGAACAGAACAGGAATCCCCAAGGTTGTAGCGAAGACTGACCCTAGGGGCAGAGCCAGCAGAGGAGCAGCTACCTCATCCACCCTGGAGCTGAAATGCTCATGGAGAGGATTTTTTAGGTCAGCAAAATTGAAAGAATTCTCTTTAGGAACATTTATAAAAAGAAAATTTAGAAAGCTAGAGAACTCTACGTCCATACCACCCTCAAAGCGCCCGATCTCGTCTGATCTCAAAAGCTAGAGAAGAATTTGGAAGTGGAACTGATAAAAATTTAAAGAGAAAACCAAGATTATATTGGGAAAACAAAACCTCATGCAAGGAAAGCAAAACAAAAAGTTAGGTGCACAGTTCAGCTTGGATGTATGTATTTGTGTGTTGGAAACAAGCAGAAGGAGATAATGAATCTTCTTAATAGTGTCAGGTCAATAGATAAATGTCTGAAACCAAGAGCTAATGAAATCAGCAAGTGGCAGTACAAATCTGTTATGTAGAAACATAGAGCTAATTATCCAAATATTTAGTTAGAATAGGTGAAAGTGATGAACTTTAGGGAAAAGGGAGAAACAGGTGGAGACAATAGTGTCTTCTTGGTTGAACAACCTTTGTAGAACCATTAAAAGAAATGGTAAAGGCCAGGCGTGGTGGCACACACCTTTAATCCTAGCACTCGGGAGGCAGAAGTAGGAGGATGGCTATGAGTTCAAGACCAACCTGAGACTACATAGTGAATTCTAGGTCAGCCTGGGATAGAGTGAAACCCTACCTCAAAAAAAAAAAAAAAAAGAGAGAAAGAAATGCTAGACACGGGGTTGTGTACATGCTAAGATGTACCATGCCATGGAGCTATTTTGAAAGGTGATTGTTATAACCTGGTGGTGATTGAGTTAATAGAGATCCAGGTAGAAAGAACATAAGGAGGGTGTGAGACAGGAGACAGAGACAGAGACAGAGAGAGAGAGACATTGGAAGAACTGTTGCATCAAATTCACGACGTGTCTCATAGGTCCAGGGTGGCATGGACAGGAATCAGACTATGCGTGGGTCTTAATTTTATGCTAAAAGGGATGTAAATCTTCTATCTTCAAGTAAGTTTAACTTAAACCATAAGAGAATTTTAATGTAAGACATGGAGAGGGAGGAGGGTTAGGTCCTCAGGAAAGGTCAGGGTCATTTCTTCTTTCTACTTTGCTCTTTTCAGGGGCCAGGTATAAAGCAGAATAACTACAAAATCCAGATGTTCCCTTCTCTCACAACAACATCCTTAAGTAGGAGCATTCTTAGGTCTCTGGATCAGTGTTTATCACCGCATCAAGATAGAATGTTCTAGAGCAAACACTATTTTACCTGCTCATGACTGGTAATGCAGCATTTTGGGTCGTTCACTTGGGCGGGTCTACTGCTGCCCTATTCTGGACTCACTCCTTCACCTTCAGCCAGATGGGAGGTAGCACTTCTTGGACTAGACAGTTGGAGTCCCCAGACAGATCTGATCCATGTGATAGCATTTAGAATGGACTTGACTGGGTTTCTTCCAATGTCGATTTGAAGGCTATTTCCAAGGATGCGAAAGCTAAAGCGAGTGGCCTAAATTCAGGAGTACCATTGTATCTACCTGGATCCATCCCATTGTTCAAAGCCAGTAGGCCAGCCCACATTTGAGGTGCTATGAATGGATTCTACCCTAGGAGACTCAGAAGATGAACAAGTCTGGGAAAACTGACACTTAAAAGGTCATGAGACCCCTTCCCGAGGTTACAGAAGCAGTAAACACCTGCTGGGAGAGAGACTTTCTGACCAGCCCATCTACCCCAAAGTTATGTGCAGTGTGTGTCAGAGATTGCAGCTTCCATGAACTATGTTGGAGTGGGCTTCTCAGTGGTCCAGCTGACCATCCATGCTCCTGAACATAACCTCTCACCCTGCTCTGTCCTCAACAAACTCATTGCTCACTGAGTTTGACCTTGGTGTAATTGTGCTAGGTCTGTCTTCTGAACCCTATGTGGGGTAAATAGACATGTATCTGGTCTCCTCAGAGAAGTTTCATGTGACAGTGTTGTTGTTTTGAGACACAGTCTCACTAGTGCATCCCAGCCAGGCCATCTCCTATCTCAATCTCCTGGGTACTATAGGTATTAGCTACCATATGTAGATTATAATTAAATTTTTACATAATTTTGGCTGCAGTGTGGAGCTGGATTAGAAGGAAACAAGACTGGAGACAGGTCGATCAGTTGCCAGGATTCCCGATCACTATTGACATATTGGGGCCATTCTTTACTGGTGGATGTGCACTGGGAGATAGCCCTCCACCTAGTAAGATGTTGAGAAGCATTCTTTTCATCTTCCCATGAGATACCAAGAGCTCATGGCCAGTTGTCACAGTACCAAATGACTCCTTGTTGCTGGTTATTTCCAGGCGGGCAGTTACCCTGCTGGAGAACTACTAAGTTTGGAAGTGAATGCAATTGTCTATTGCATTGGCCTGAACCAAGTGGAGAAAGCATGGATGAATGCAAGGAGAATTTAAGAGACTTTCTGTTTGGTAAAATATTAGATGGAGAATTGTGTATTTTCCACACAATTTTAAATTTCAAGTTTTTTTCTGAATAATCAGAACTTTTGGGGCCATAAACCTCAGGTAATATAAATCTGCTGAACTGTATGTCCAGTGTGTTCCAGTCTCCCCATAGCTTTCTTGACATCTCTATATCCCTTGTCCATCTGTCCCTGCAAGAATTTGACCTTAAGTCCCTGCTTTACTTGTATCTTTTTGCTCTTTGAACTTAACACAGACATGAGGGCTATAATCACTTAGAAGGCCCCAGGATTATATTTCCTGGGTCCCTCTATGATTTATATGTTCAAGACAGACCTCTTCTGTGTTTTTAAATTGATCATTCCCCCTATTCTGATTCTAAAGAATTACATAACCCTTGTGGAAAATATGGAAAATACAGTGTTGCAGTTACCTTCTCATTGCTGGGATAAACACGCTACCAAAAGCAGCTTATGGGCAGAAAGGTTTTATTTTAGGCTTAAAGATTCCAAGGAAGATTCATCATGGAGGAGGAAGCAGACTCACATCCATTCATCCATAGAAGAGAGACAACAGCCATCACCAGCAAGCACACACACTTAGGACTGGACTCAAGGTCTGCCCCCAGTAACTCATGCTGCCTACCTGCTGGAGGTAGGAAGCTTTGTGACCATATAAATTCAGATCACCACATACAGGGATATCTCGAATCGTATACTCTTGAATTGTGCTGCCAGCTCCACATATAATTGGACAATGTGACTAGACTTCATTGTCATCCTCCAGCAAACATCATCCGACATACTGTTTCAGTTTGGATAAACAGGCCCCTGATTGTCAGTACAGATCACAGGGTGCTTTCAGACAAAATCCAAGTATGTCTTTCCCCTGTGCTTTTGAGCAGTCCAAGCCAAACATTCTGTGGCTTGCTAAAATTGTTTTTGAAGCAATGAAGAGTTCAGGCAATCAGGTAGCTTCACAATAACAAACAATTCAGTGGAATTTATTCTCCTATCTTTCAATGTTTTAAGAACAAAATTCCGTTTATGTTAATTTGTTACCTCAAATGTGTTTTAAAATGATCCCTAAGTGTACTATTTTTAAGTAGGTGACAAAGTTTTTTTAAAATTGCTGGAATAATAGAAAAAAGTGACATGCCTTTCAGAGAACAAAATGGACCATAATAATGTGAGGAGAGCATGTAAGAATAGGTGTAAGGGTGAGAATTAAAATGATGTGTGACAATTACTTTCAATTTGAACTATGGTGAAGAAAATCAGAATTACAATACTCTTGTGATTAAACTTTGATGAGATGAAAATGTCATCATTGTTTGATGAATATTTTTTATTAGAGTTCAAAGAATATAAAAGATTTAACCACAATGTACCAACACCAAAGGGCTGAATAATCTATGTCAGTATTCTCAACTCTTCCTTATTACAAGTCACTGGAGAAATCTCAGCTGCTCATATTCTTTACTTCAGCTGTTTTCATAACATCAGCTTTCTCAGAACAACAAGATAAAGCTCCAGAATGGACATAGAACTACCAATGGACCCAGCTATCCCTCTACTAGGCATCTAAAAACATTTGTACAACTATATTTATAGCAGCTCAATTCATAATAGCCAAGAATTGGAATCAACCCAAATGCCCATCCATGGAGGAATGGACAGTGAAACTGTGGTATATTTACAAGATGGAATTTTACTCAGCTGAAAGGAAAAATGACATATCTAAATATAGGAAAAAATGGTCTGACTTCGAGCAGTTCTTACTAAGCAAACACTCAAAAGAACAGAGAACTGAACACCGCATATTCTCCCTCATATGCGGTCCTTAACCAGGATAACTGTAAACTCTATGCAGACTAGTAGAAAGAAGTGAGAGGTTATGAATGAGAGGTAAGGGAAGGGGGGAGGGGAATGGCTTAAGCATGAGGCCAAACCAAATTAGGTTCAAAAACATAAAATCCTCACGAGCATACTGTAACCTATAGAGCAAGTAATGGGCGTCAACTGGCAAGAGGGGCCATGAGTAGTAGGGGAGAGAGTATAAGCCTGTGAATAATTGATCAGTCTGACAACCCCTGGTCCTATCCACGATTCCTTCCCTCACTGACCTGTTGACCAAAGTGATCCATGAGATTCCAAAAACAAGACAGAATTCTGTCAAAGCTCTTGAATGCCCTCCCCAGGCCTGAGGCAAAACCCTGTTGCTGAAGAAACCACAGAATACCATCTATCAGCATCAAGAGATCCTTCGAGGTCCAGAATGGTAACCAGCCCCCAGATGGCAGTTAGTGCAGTGCTGGAAGGCACTACACAAGCTGCAATGGGAAGCTGATCAATGAAAGCTGGAGTAAACAGAGACCACTGGCATGAAACACAGTCTGCGGCCATGAGTAGGCTGACCACACCTCCTACTGGGAGAGAACAGCAAACCAAGAAAGGAGCACTCATGCAATGGAGAAGCCTGGGCCTGGGGGAGACAATCAACAGATTTTAAATTTGGCCAAATTTTCCACTCAGTGAAGGGAAGCCCTTGACTGGAACTGGGGATTCAGGGCGATATGCACCGGATCCCATACTCTTGGGCTCCCAAAAAAATATGCACTATGGGAGTGATTGACAGGGAGTCTACTAAAAATAGAATCTAGGTAATCCAGAATTGTGTATATTTGTTAACCTATACTGATCTCACTCTCCGATGGAAATTGTGTTTGTATTTTTTAGGATACAGTGAGAGAGCTGTGGCCCATCTAACCCTACCAACCGACCACAGACTCATAGCTGAGATCCTGGCAAGAGATGAGCCACCACAGTCATATCATGGAGGCTCCATATGGAACCCCGCAGAGAATGATGGGATGAACAAGGGACCCACGGCCACAGCCATTCAATCAACACAGGATAAGCCAGTGAGACAGAAACCAGCGATTTTCGACACAAAAACCCTAAAGCTCACAACATTAAAGCAGCCTTAATACTCACCCACCACGACTCAGGGAACTGAGCGGAAGAGGGGGTGAAAAGATTGTGAGAGCTGTGGTGGGGGAGACTATCCAGAGGCATGGCACCCCTCAGTAACAACACACTTTGGCCAGGAGAACCGGGCTGAATACTAGGCTATCCATGGTCCCCTGCCCCAAGTACTTATCCAGATGACCCATGGAGGAGGATATCCAGCTGATTGGGGATGGGGAGGGGGGCACTGGGGAATTGGGGATAACAACTCATTGTTGGCTCACTATATAATGTAACTCATATGGACAATAAAAAAATAAAAAAACCAAAAACCAAAAAACAATATATATATATATATATATATATATATATATATATATATATATATATGCCATAAAAATTGTGATTAAGTCCTCAATGAAAGACAAAAAGACAGTTGTCAAATTAGATAAAAAAGGTACCTTTAAGCGAAAAGAAAAAAGTGGAAAAAGTATGTTGTATAAGATATTTCTGTCCTTTTACTAAGCAAAGCAAGTTCTCTTAGCTATTCAGTATTCTATGTTGTAAGTTTAGCTGCTTTATCTTTGTGGAATTTGCATTTGAATTCTTAAATCTTTCTTCAGTGGTGGTTCAGGTGATAATCAGAGATTAGGTCGGGAACAACTAAGGTGTTCTAATATACAGCAATCTGTAGTGATATGAAAAAATCAAAGGCTTGCAGAATGTAGAGAGTGAAAGTTAGACCCACTGGAACATGAAAGTACTGGAATCCATAGAAGACAGCGACTGGGAGCAGAGAGCCGTGGACATCTGCCTGTGGTCACGTGATAGCCTGTGACCTTGAACATGCTATGACTTTCCTTCAATTTCAGTTTCCTCACCTGGAAAACAGGATGATACTTACCTAAGAAAGTTCCTATGTGGGATGAGCAAAGTGTACACATTCGTAAACATGCTGAGTACACAGTAAGTGCTCAATCATTGAAAGTGGCCTTCATTATTAAAATGTTGAAGAATTTAACAGTAATAATCTGCAACTCTAGTTTTTTTTCTGAATCAAATGTGTCATATGTTAAATAATGATCTTGATAACATGTTCCTTAAAAAAGAACCCCAAATTTCCCAAATTATCTTAAGTCCTAAGTAAATCCATTGTAGCAGGATACCCCATTCTTTTGAGGTTTCAGTTAAGTACTTAATGTGTTGCCCCATAACAGTACATTGCAAGGATAATGTGTTGTGTATGTCGTTTGGGGGAATGTGGCTCATTGGAAATTAGGCTCATAGATGCATGAAAGAACTTTGTTTGATTTAGAGGAATGATGTGGTAGGGGGTGGAGTTGATTAAGACACAGGTTCCAGCTTTCAATTTCTTACTATGCTTGGGTTTTGGTAATTTACTTCTTTTCTTTAATCGATTTCTTCATCTTTGGAAGTGGAAGTGATAAGCATCCACAGGTCTCAGCTCCTAACCACTTCTCCATATATGAATCTCCAAACTGATAACGATTCCAGTCACTCACTTTTCCTCTTCTGTTCTTACCCTTGGATAATGCTTTTGTATAACTCTTGTAATATGACTTAACATCCCAGGCAAAATGTACCCAATACTGGCATAACTGTTATGGGGTAACCAGCTTCTCTCTGATTAGATTTGAAGACTGCCCTATAGGAGGGAATTCATGCCTGGTACTGAAAACCCAATAATTAAGGATAATAATAATTTATTTCAAGAAGTTATGTTTGGTAAGGCACTTGTGGGCAAGCTGCTACTGTTGTCTGGAAAAATGGATTTGCAGTGCTCATCAAGTTGCCCTCCCTAGACTAGTGCTGCTCCTACCTGTGGCCCTAGAAGCTTCTTTTTGCATATGGCAGTGACTTCTGGGAAGACTTGAAGTTCATCAAAGTGCTAAGAATAAGTGACTGTCGAATGTTCAGCGCTAAGTAGACCTCTCCATCTCACCTATACTTTGCTTTTCCAACTTGAAAGGGTAGAACTATTAATTGCTCTTAAATTTGGTGTTCACTGCATGTATTTTGTAACATTTATTTGGTATATATTTACACAAGGCTATCAAGGACACATTGCAGAAGAGGAGGCAGAAAGAATGAAAGTCACAAGATTGGGAGGAATGGGGCTGGAGAGATGGCTCAGTGGTTAAGGCACTTGCCTCCAGTGCCCAAGGCCCTGGGTTCAATTCCCTAGGACCCACGTAAACCAGACACACAAGGTGGTGGCCCTGGAATACTTTTACTCTCTCTCTCTCTCTGAATAAATAAAATATTAGAAAAAAAGATTGGGAGGAATGCCTTCCAGGCATGAAGTGGCTGTTGCATTTATGACCTTACAGCGATCGCATGACTTGCACAAGACCTGCACAGTACTGGGCCCATTACCGGTTCATAATGGACTACAGAGGAGGCTTTCAGGAAAAAAAAAAAAAGAAAACGACATCAAAGTGGAAGAGGGAAAGAGAGACTAGTTAGAAACAGGAAGAGGTTTAGTGGAAAGGAGACAAAAGTCAATGAGAGAAAATTATGATCAAAATACATTATGTGCATATGTGAAAGTTATCAAAAAAGTTTTGAAAAAACTACAGCTCTTCTATGAAAAGCGTCTCCTTAAAAGGCAAGATGGAATCCAGGCTGTGATTTCCTTTGCACTTAAGTAGCTCCAGATTGCAGTGTTCCTTCTTGCATCCATGCATCCATGCATGCATCCATCCATTGAGCCATTCATCTTATGTTTCCTGGGCACTAGCCATTGCTGTCATTGCAATGCAAAGAGCTTATAAACATCACAATGTCATGGCTTGTCAGAGATTCAGAGCTTGTGTCATCTCAATCAGGTACTCCATATTTCTTTGAATCCAAACAATTAAGAAGTGGAAAAACGAAAAAAAAAAAAGTGGTAAGAAATATTTCAGGTGACATATTGTTTTGGACATTTCCCAAGTAGGATAATTATCTAAAAGCAGGCTGACATTTATACTTTGAGCTTTCTATGCTTGTTAAAATGCTTTTCTTGCTGAAATCCTCACTGAGCTAAATTCCATCTAACATCTGGCCAGTGTATAAATATAGCAATGAAAACATGTCTTGTTGCCTCCACATTAGGTATAAATTTTAGAAATCCAATTAGTGCTTTGTTCTTTGTGCATTTTCCTTTTTTTTTTTTTTAGTGCTCAAGCTAATTTTGTGCTCATACCTGGAATTGTAAGAATTCAAGTATTTAGCATCTATACATCTATGTAGTAAAATGTAACTAGGTTAACAACAGTGCTTTGTTCAATGTCTTAATGATTATAAGATCCCATTTAATTTATCAATACTGCAAGAAGTTATGCAGTAAAATGTTGAGCTTCTGAATGCATGGACACAAATGATGGTGAGGATGGGAAAAGATACTGCATCAATAAGACACATTCTTAGCCTTTGCGAAGTTTAGAATCTACTGGAAAAGACACATGCCTATGCAAATAATTTTACAATAACATGACAAAAGCTATTATACATGCACACATAATAATCATTCTTCATTGAATGGGTTGCACACTATGTGATTACTTTAGATCCTCTACTCAATCAAGGGCTATAACATCCCCATATGATAAGGCCCTCAAATCAAGAACCCAAGGGGGCCAATCAGTACTCATTGAGCCTACATTGTCCATCTGTGTAGGCAGAGTCTGCCAACGAACTGCCTGGAGTATGGGCCATCTATTTATCAGTACCAGTCACAGTAGTTTGAACCTTTACTTTTTGATGGACTATGACAGCTGATGTCCCATAGTCATTTGTATAGATATGGACATTATGAATGAAGCCTATGAGAACATAATTTTCAATGTCTGTAGGCTTTCAAAAAATTACATCCTGATTTCATGGATTCCACAACCGTTTCATTTGGTATAAAATATCTAAATCTCTTCTTGTTCATTCTATAGGAAGATCATAAGATCTATCTTGTAAAAAATTGCAAATGAAAATTTTAATACAATAAAATACATGTTTATCTTTTGAAATAATTGAATGTTTATTTGCATAAGCTTAGTCATATGAGATGCAACATAATTCAAGAAAATCCACCACAATACCCATGCTTTAATATATTATTCCAAGTGTTATACATTGCAGTTTAAATTACTTTAACATTAGCTCTAATGTTGGAATAACATTTCTGTTAATAAATAATTGTGACTATAACCATATGTTCAGTTTATTCTCCTAAGTTTATCATGCATTACAATTTTGTTGTGACTTGGGTCATAAAAGTGATAAATAATTGTTTATATAGTTTCTTTCATAAAATTGCATGTTTATTTAATCAATCCTGAAAAAAATCTAGAAATACATTCCAATGGATTATATAAATTCGATACCTGTTTTTAGCACTTTGATTTTCCAACTTGAAAGGGAAGTACTATAATTGTTCATTGCATGTATTGTTTAGCTTTATTTGGTATATATTTTTATAGGCGATCAATAGTCATTTGCAAAAGTGAGTGGCCACAGTTTTTGACTTTTGAATTAAATGCCTCATATTCATTTCAGAGAACTGTGGATTTCACAGTTTATTACTGATTTGTTATGGTTTGTAAAGTCAGAAAACATAAGTGTGAATTCACAAAATTTGAGGCAAGAAAGTGAATTTTGTTGCATTACACTTTAGTCCAAAGAATGTCCATGTTGTTCTAATAATTTTCATGCCATGAGCACATTAAGAAAGACATAATGACTCCGAATGAATGTTCTGAATTTGCACATCCTATAGGATACCACCTTAGACTGATATATATATATTTGATAAGGCCTGTTCAGCTCAGAATGTCAGAGTCTGTGTCACATGTCTGTAATGTGTGGGTGGGGAGGCATCAGCATGCTGCACCATGGGACTGTGACAGGATTTACCCCAGCATTAATTCTGGTTTAGAATTTCCTTGCTGCTATTGAGTTTAAACCAGTACACGTGTTGCCTGGCTTCATGGCCTAAAATAATATTCAGTGGTTTTTTTTTTTTTTTAAATCAAACCTCTAATTAATTAGCTCATGTCAATCATATGTACTTTCCATGTATTTCTAATGTCCTTTTACAATCTTCAAAGAGGGGCAGTTCTGTTTAGTGTCTGAACTCTAATGGGAAGAGACTCCGATGGTAGAAAGTCAAAGAACCTATGAAAAGTGTCAAAGGGCTAAAACCAAGTACAGGCGTTGTGAAATTACCAACAATTTAGCCTTCTGGAAGTGTATGGTAGTGTACAAGGTTAGGACTTTTGGAAGAGAATGCTGTCTTTAACAATGAAGCCATACATTCAAAAACTGGGCCCCAAGTATTTAAAAAGCCCTCAGAAGCTTAAAAAAAATGGATTCTTTCCCTTTTAAACCATTTTGACAGACTGTATGTATGTTCAGTTTAGGGACCACCTTGACATTTGGGGTGATTGTGTTCTCTTCCTGAGGAAAGAACAGTTGGCGCTGGTCCATGCCAGGGCATAATTCATGGATGCTTCCTGAGTTTTCCTTTCTGACCTCTGCTGTGTATCTGTCAGCAGCTGTCTCTTGGGAGCAGAAATGCACTTCATTCTAAGAAGGGATTGGAGGACAGAGCCCTGGTCTCTTAATATACTTGGATAATGTGGTGCCATCCATGAGGCAATAGACCCCTGCTGCAGAGATGTCATTAGAAAGGTATAATTTCATTACGATTTACTGGCAGAGCCTTGAGTGAAATACAAAATATGTTGCCTCATATGCAGAGAAAAAGAATGATAAAGCTTTTATTCACTTCATGCCCCTAAACATAGTAGAATGCAAAATAAGTCCTTTGTTTTTCACATTTATATTGCCTTCCTTTAATGAGACTAGAAACCATGTTTTTATTAAATATTGAGCAAAATAAAAATTAAAATAAAATTGTTTATATTTTTGAATCCCAAGTGAGATTTATGACTTTATAAAATTAACTTGCTTATCTTGATTACCTACTATGTGCCTGGCACTCTGCTAGCTGCTGGGAAACAAACTGTAAAACCATTATTTACACTGCTTTTCCAGTCTTTTGTAAATCCAAACATATTGAATGCTATAACTGGAAGTGAGTGTAAAAGTGAGGTTCTATTAAGTAAACCATATGGCAGAATAAAAATAATCACAAGCTGATATTTTGTAAGCATTGTCAGAAATCTGTTGAATTCTTCCTTGTTCCTTCAATTTCTTTTCGTACTGACATGTTTGCTGAGGGTTGACATTACCTTTTCACCCGACCCACCCTGTTCTTAAGCCTGTCATGGTATATTGTGTAATAATGGGCACAAACTGCTTTTGGAAAATTTGTAGTCTAGTTGCATGGGTGCCAGTCAGGTAGTACCTCATATCCCTGGGATAGGATGTTTCAATGCCACACCCCTGAAACAGAGACCTGGGCTTCAAATACACTAGTGGTGCTCACAGGCATATAGTGGCCTGATGGCTGTCGGGGAAATCACACATCACTCTTTCCTAGCACCAAAGAAAATCAGGTTTAATAGTGGTCCATTATCTCTCTGCCACAGACACAGAGCAGCCATTAAAAACGAAAAGTCACACACAGCTGGAATAGCTTAGGAGAAGAAAGCCCTAGATTATCAACTATCCCAAGCCAGTCTTTGTGGAGATGTGCCTTTGCTTTCCTGCTACCTCCTAACTTTTGTGCAGTGAAATTGACATTTGCAACTCCTTGTCCGAGGTCAGTGCAAGACCAGACTCTTAGGACCAGCGAAACTGGGGTTCCAGAGAACATTCTGCCAACAAGACATAAAGGAGTGCACTAAAAAGAAGTGGTTTTAACAAGCAGACTAGTCAGTAACGAGTTTCTTCCCACATTAAAGATCGCTCATTTTGTCAGGGTTGTACACAGAGCAGATGTCCTTGCCCTTTTATTCTGCAGCTTATTGGACCTTGTCTGGCGCACATTTTAGTTCACTCACATGTCATTTCATCTGCAGTGAAGATGATTATGAATGAATGTCATGAGACGTGAGACAGCAGCAGAAGTTAGCACTGGGTGGTGGGTGGGACCAATTTAGATCTTCTAGAGTGAGCGGGCTTAACAACCAACAGAAAGGACTCAACTAGTCAAGGGCTTGCCAAAAATGTCTCAACTAGTGTTTAGACATAGACAATCCAAGTTACAAATGAAATCCCCAGTTTCGTCAATAAAAGTTTAACAGTAAGACAAGTGGTTGAATGGCTAAAAGCTCAGGTGCTTCATCACATGTAATGCACTGAAAACAGACCAGCCATTTGATGGCAGAACACAGATTCCCTTTTCTTTGTGATTTTTCTATGGTGGTAACTTTTTGGGAAAAAGTTACCACCTCCCATAAGATTTCGCAAGTCTGCCTTTCCTGAATCTCAGTTTCTGAGATGGAACTAAGGCATGTACAGGGTTTCAGTAGAGACTTTCTAAAGTCCTGGGTTTTAGTCGCTCATTCTTTTGGATTTTGAGGAGGGAGAAGAATTATAATAAACTGGAGTCAGGCATTTGAAATATAAATACAAATAATCTAATAGCAATGACCCTTATTAATGTATTCTTTTCTGGTTTTGCCGAGGAAGTTTATTAGTAAGGAATTGATCATGAAAGAACTTGTGTTTCTTCTTATGAATGTGCATGACATACTTCATATTTCAATTGTGAAATTAGTTCTATGAAAGAAATCTTAGCTAGACATGCATCTCACCGTAGAGTGCTTGCCTTGCATATGTGAAGCCATAGGGTCAAATCCCAGCTCCACCAAAAGAGACAACAAAAGATGCAAATAACTCTTCAGTTGATGATGAACAACACGAATTTCCTCACAGAGGAGGTACTAGCTGATAAACTTTTCTATAGGTTTGGTAAGGCAAGCCTTAATCAAATCTTGATACTCATTTTTCGATTGGTTATCAATAAACTGTAACCAGATAAAGTGGATGTATATTTTCTTTGGGGATACATCAATAAGATTTCTGTTTGATTTAAAATTCATAGTAAGTTTTTTCTCCCTCCCTTGGTAAATAATGAAATATTTGTTGCTTTGACTGAAAAATATGACATGTTTTCACAAACCTGCACATGTATGACTTAGAGCAAATCTGTCTCCTTAATGGGTGGGAGGAAATCTGAGGACCGTTCTAAGGGGTCTCGTCTGCTTTCAGTGCCTTCTTCTAGTCATACGGAAGACAATACCTCTCCAGATGGGTCTTTCCCCTTCTTCTCATCGCCACGGTCAATGTCGATCACATGCACCACCCCAGGTTTCAGAATCAAGTCCTCTGTCTCCACCTGACTCCTGTTGTCCTCCACCTCCATGTAGCTCCCCTTTGATGGCTGGGCGGCTTTGCTGAAGGCTTC
This sequence comes from Zapus hudsonius, assembly GCA_004024765.1. NCBI lineage: Eukaryota > Metazoa > Chordata > Mammalia > Rodentia > Dipodidae > Zapus > Zapus hudsonius. The sequence continues at coordinate 32,894 of PVHP010007242.1, forward strand.
CTTCAGACGGCGCTTGAGTTCCACGTCTGGGCAGAAGACATACTCATAAAGACCAGCAGCAAGGACAGCTCCTATTATTGGTCCAACCCAATATACCTGCGAGAAAGATGGAAGAGGACAGAGTCTAAGTAGAGAAATGCTATCTCATGAACATAGAATTTAGCTGGGTTAAAGGTAGAGAGCAGCAGTGAATGTTCAAAAATGAGGGGATTGGAACAGAATGATAAAATATACTGAGTCTACACCAGACATCCATAAATGATTAAAAACATATGAACAAAATATACAAAAATTATTTCTTCTACTTCCTTTCAATAATTTATTTTCCAATTTTCTGATTTTTTTTTGAGATAAGGTCTTGTCATGTGGCTCAGGTTGGCTTCAACGTCACTACCTAGTCCAGCTGACCCCTTGAACTCAAAAGCCACCTTATCGTGAGATGTGGTGAAAAGTGCTAAGAATACTGATGCTGTCACCCCTGCCTCATCAATTTTCTGGCGATTTTTCACATGTGGTGGTTTCTCAAATCAACCCAACACCTGAAATTCAACTAAAACAGAGGGGAAAAAGAAAATTTCTGGAGAGCATTCCTCTTATATACTCAATGGTGTCTCCTTTTACAGGTTTCTGCATAATCCGGATCATAGTACATTTTCTCACTTGGAGCTTTAGTTATTCAGTGTAACATGATAATTGTGGCCTCAGCCTACCACCTAGAAATTCTGAGTGCTTGCATCACTGACTTCACTCCTATGCCTCACGTTGTTCATCTGCAAAGCAGGGAATATAATGATACAAATCTCATGATGGCGTGAAGGATAAATAAAACACTACTTATAAAGTACTTAATGGTCTGTAGCTCATGATAAGCAGCTCCATTCAATCGTTCAATGCTTCTTAGAAAATTTAGAGATTTCTGTGGCTAACCTGGCTATGTTGTTATTTTACTTGTATTCTTTTGCTCTTTAAAATGTGGTGGTTTATTTCTCTTGTTGCAGAGAGTTTTTCTCCGCATGATGTGTAGTGGGAAAAAAAGAAAGACCTGTACTGAGTTTATGGACAATGGCCACTTTACAAGTAGCAATTCTATAAGGTTAAAGAAACTGGAAAGTGCTATCATATCAATTATGCATCTGGAACCTTGAACTAGGCCTTGAGTTTGAATAAACTACAACAAATCTGTAAAACTGAGCACGAGTAAGCTGCGGATAGAACGGTAGGCTTTCATTCACTAGATTCTCCTGGGAAAGGAAACCTTGTTTATTAAGCACTCTGACAGGCTGTGCTGAACTCATCTCTGGATTATCTCTTTTAATTCTAGCAGTGACCTTGGAGATTGACATTATCTTTTATATCTGCACTTTTATAGATTTGACATCTGACTGAAAGATAGCCAGCGAGCGTAGATCTCATACATTGAAAGAAGGTCGAGCCAGATCGCAGGTTTCTCTGACTTGAAGTCTCTCTAACCAGTGTACTGTTTTCTCTCACAGTTGGGTGTGTGTGTGGGAATACTTATTACTTAAACACACCCTCCGGAAATTAATCTTAGCATCCTCATTGTAAAATCTAAAGAAAATTCAAGATTACAGCTGAAGCTGGGCACATATCCTCGACAGGGATGCAGTTGGTAGAGCTGCTGGAAGAACCCAGCACCTTATCTGGCACATGAAAGGACCCGGAGGAGAGTTTATCTTCCCTTTGCCCTTTCCAAGGAGAAACAAGAGCCCTCCCCTGAATGTCTTTGCTCTTTGTTCCTTTGGTAAGATCTCATTAAATTGGTACTAGTTCACAGGCTCCACATCCCACAAGGGAGAATAGACACTGTTAAATAATTACTACCTTTCCCAAATCACGCTGAAGGAGACAACTTGCTACATGGTCTCAAAAATAAATTTGAGTGCCAAGTTGCTAGTCCCAAAGTTAAACGTAATTTAAGGTGACTTTAAAATTTTAAAATAACTTTACTGCTAAAAATATTGACCATGCATAAAAGTGAAAAAAAAAAAAAACCTAAAACGTCATTATGTTAGCTAAGAACAAGCTGGTCATTGTTGTGAGATCTTTAAAATGTCCATTCACATTTTCCATTTTTGTTAGTATAGTAAGTCTTTTGACACAAAAATGATATTTTTTATCAGTGGCACAATGACCAGTCTTATGAATGGCATCAGTGGCCAAGATTTTGCATTTCTGTGTCCAAAATCTGTCTTTTGCAACTAACTCCAAAGCTGTTATTTAATTATATGAATGAATTTCTAACACCTCAGTATGCTTTTCTTAGAAGTGATTCATTAAGCAATGGTGGGAATTATTTTCTTCTTTGCCATGTCACACCCATAATTGAGTAAGTGTGCCTGGGCTGATCACAACCATAGGCATCAGGTCAAAAGACAAATTCTTTTGTGCATGAATTTTAAAAAGGAAAACATACATCTAAAATAAATAGATGGCAATAAAAATTAGCCTCATTTGATGCCGGCCTATATATGTGACTCCCATTTTTCTAAATTTGTTAGTGGGTGGTTGACTTTAACAACTGTTTATGATTCATTGGAAGGAGTTAAATTCCTTTGCAGCTAGAAACAAGTGAAACAAAACTGATATTTTAAAATGTCTGTTATTATTCTCTGCCCCCACATTAATAGGTAGGTTAGTCCTGAGATTAAAAGTGTGCCCTCTCTGAGAGTCATTTATTTCTCCAGCTATGTCTGTAGTTATAGCCACATAAACATTCACATCATTCACTGGACACCATCTGCAGTTCAAATGCTTCCAACTTGCATACGATTAATAGGGCTATGCACTTTTAAACAAAAAGGTAAATATCTTTGTCATGGACCATGCTTTTAAGTATTTCTTCTTATATACTTAAGAAGTCCTTAGGAATACAAGTTTATTTTCTCTTGCTACTAGGAATGTTTGCTTTCAATTATTTAAACACTATATTATGTACACCATTTTGATCTTAGTTTGCTCCACACAAGAAACCCCCATGTAAAATGTATTCTGCCAGTGTCTGTCAGAAACATGCCCAGACCCATGTTTGCAAAACCAAAATCCCAAATCCAGCTATTACTGAAGACCCAGAACAGAGACTCCAAATCTTTGGCTGTAGATCTGCTTCCTGTAGTCTTTGTGAGAGATGCAATAATGGGAGAGGCAGAGCTGGGGAAATGCAACAGAAACTATGAGCTAGATAATAATGATAACAGAGCCTCATGGGTAATCTTTCTCAACACAAGAAGACAGGAGCTATCAGCATGGTGGTTACCCAGTGGTTTTCCCAGTTCCCCATGATCACTGCAGGTCCAAAGGATCGGGCTGGGTTCATGCTGGCACCAGTATAATTGATCTACAGGAAAAATGAAAACAATTTCAGACATTTTTGAAACAAGGCTCCCAACAGGTATCATTCACCTCAGAGGAACCCTCAAGATTTAGCTACTTGATCAGTGTTCTCACCACAGAGTTGGCCAAATGACCATCTATTATGAACAGATATGGCTGGTCCTGAGGGCTCCCACATCAAACAGCAGCCTCAGGCCAGCTTGAGGGTGGAGGAAAAATGAGATGGATCAATTATTTAAATGGACTTGGAAACTTACTGCAAACAAATGTCCAATTGCAACAGACAATCCAATTGCTAACGCTATGGAGCCAGTGACATCAGTCCGTTTGGAATCACAGCTGGCAAAGATAGTAAACACCAACTGAAATGTGATTATCAGCTCCACCAGCAGACCGTGACCAGCGGTGAGATTTCCATGCACCTAGAGAGAGAACACTCCATCAGGAACGAAGCATTTCTGTAACAGCAGATCAGGAAAGGCACAGTCTATCAGCATCGAAAGGAATGGTTAACCTGTCTTCTATCCCACTGACTTCAGGTTGAGATTTCCAAAGCTTCCACCTCCAAAAAGAAAGGATAAATTTACTCTCATTTGGGGCATAATTAAAGATAATTTTACAATGGCCAAGCAGGAGTTTGTGTGAATGTCATTTAAAAAGAAAACTTTTCTTTTATCTCTTCTTTTCCTTTTCTTTTTTTCTTTCCTCTTCTCCCGTCCTTTCCTTTTCCTTCATTTCATTATTTCTGCCTTAGTTCCTTTCTTCCTTCTCTTTTTGTGAGGCAGGGTCTCACTCTAGCCTAGACTCATGTGGAACTCACTATGGAGCCCAAGCTGGCCTCAAACTCACGTTGATCCTCCTACCTCAGCCTCTGGAGTATGGGATCATAGGTGTGTGTCATCATTCTTGCTGCTAAGTGTTGCTTTGAACAGCAAAACATGCCCTTGCTGCACTTGGCTTATAAAAGATTTTTTTGAGAGATTCATAATTTTAATAAGTAACTATCAAATATATCAATCAGGTTTAACTTAATACATATCTCAATGAAAATTTAAGTGCTATGTGTGTGTTTAAAGTCAGCCCTGGGTTGAACTAATAAGTGATAGTCCTAATTAAAGAAGTACAAGACTAGGATCAAATGTTAATTTGCTTTTTTAAAAAGTGTGACTCTTCATGTAGATCATTTAAATTTCATCACATGAAAAGACACAAATGGCTAGGTTTGGTGGTAAATGCCTTTAATCTCAGCTTTCAGGAGGCTGAGGTAAGAGGTTCACAGTGAGTTCCAGGCCAGCCTGGACTACCAAGTGAATTCCAGATCAGCCTCAGCTAGAGTGAGACCCTGCTTCAATACTTCCTCAACCAAGAAAAGAAAAGAAACAAAGGGCCTCTTCTGCTAGTGAACAAATGCTTGTTCAAAACAAAAACATCTTAGAATAAATATACAGTCAAGCCAGGTATGGCTGATCATACCTATAATCCCAGCAATCAGAAGGCCAAGGCAGGAAGACCGGTAAGAGTTCAATGCCAGCATGAACTATATAGTGAGTTCCAGGGTGAGACTCTGAAAATACACACACACACACACACACACACACACACACACACACACACACACACACACACACCTACTGGGATGGGAGAGAGAAAGGAACAATTGATGCCTTTTTTTTTCTACTTCAAGTTGTGCAAGAGTAAATAACGATTTGCTTTGATCTTCTTTCTTTTTCTCTATATACCCATGCTGGCCTTGACCTCTGGGCCCCCCTGGCTCAGCCTTCTACATGCTGATATTACAGGCATGTGCCATCGTGCCTGGCTCTTCTCTGCATCTTTTTAATGTGCCACATCAGTTTTCGCTTTATCAGGAATCATCACCATCCTCCAGGAATAAATTTGCCATTTTAGTAAATGTCTCTCAGGCCAGGAAGACATTCTTAGCGGACTCTGCAAGCAGCCTGGAGTCCCAGTCTGGAGGTAAAAGTTTAAGAAGACTACCGTGGTGACACCCAGGCCTCCCACCACGCTGGGAGGCGTGACCAGATAGAGGATGCCAGCTCCGATGATGGCCCCCAGGCACTGCGCAGCGATGTAGAAGACAGACTTGGCGATGCTGATCTTGCGTGTGCACACCATGGCCACGGTCACGGCGGGGTTGATGTGGCCCCCACTAATATGACCAAAGCACTGCACCATGGTGGCAATGCTGAGTCCAAAACACAGGGAGATGAGGACCATGTCCACAGGTAAGGGGTTTTCCGCTCCACCCCAGTTGATGGTGGATCCCAGGCTGAGCAGGACGAAGATAAGCATGGCCAGAAACTCCGCAGTGACTGCCTTCCAGAAAGCTTGAGTCCAGACCCCTTTGAAAGCCACCATGATGTCCTCTCGTCTGCACAAACGTCCACACTTACTGAAATGAAGAACAAATGAGCATCAGAAGAACCAACCCAGTCGTCTCTGGAAGGGCTTTATGGGAGCCAGGCCTCCAGTTTTGGTGACTGTGTTGAAGGGCTGCAGAACAGTATTTGCAAACCAAGAAATAATGCTTCTGGGAATCTCCCTAATTACTAGCCAGGAGGTTTATTCTAATCTATTCAAACATCATCCAATTTCACTGGATAACTATCCCAACTGTCCCAAGAAAGGAAAACATCTGAACCAAGTTCCTTAAGAGATTAAGTAGAAAATACATTTAACTTGGGGGTCAGCTTCCTCACAGCAGGTGCATTTGTGGTTTGAATTTGGGATGTCCTGACTCCACCTCAGGAGTGCTGGGATTGCAGGCCTGGACCACCATACCTGGGGATCGACTCAGAGCTTCCTGCATGGGAAGCAAGCACTCTACCTTGTAGCTAAATTTGGCAGCTGTGTTTTGAAGAGAAAGCAATTTCTTTCTGTAGTTTTGTACTTTGTAACTTCAACATGGCATTTTGAAAACTGGATTTGTGACTCTCTCTTCCTCAGCAGAGAGTGTGGGTGTTGGGGAAGTCTGCTAGGAAGCCAGGACTGTGGAAATGTCATAGGGAAGGTAAATTCATGGAGAGCAGAGGAGCTCTTGGTGCCTGGCATGGAAGTGGGAACAGGCAGGGACTCAGCTGGAACAGGAACACTCCTTCTGGCTCCCCTGGCCCAGGAGGGAGCAAGCTTCCAGCTCCAGGAGCCCTGAGCCCCGCCTGTGGAGGGACTCTGAAAGTCCCTGCAGATCTGGGCCCAAGATGTGGGGACGTGACAGCCTCAGGCCCCAGGGGAGCCTGACTAGACAAATCTGCCTGTCCGTCTGAGAGCTGGCACCAGAGAGGAGAGGCAGGCTGTGAGGGATGCTTTTAGAGGATTTAGGGAGGCAGGACAGTACCTCCCCAGTCCCAGTGTCTCTCAACCCTTAGGGGTACCACTTGAATGACCTCCCAAATCTCCTGTAATTAAAATTATGCAAGCCTGTCCTGGGCACCGTTACCCAAAGGCAACAGCGCTGAAAGACTGGCCAGAACAAGGAGGGTATGGCCAGAGACAGTTCTCTGCGCAGGGGAGGCTCATGGGAAGGGGTTTTCCCCTGTGTGGTCCTGGCCCTGGAGCAGTGTGTCTTGGGAAACTTGTGGAGGGTGAGGAGGACTTGCCAGGGGGTCAGGAGATGGTAAACCTCAAGCCAGCCTTCGCCAAGGAGCACACGTTCTCCTAGTAATCTGCTTTCCTTACTGTCTTTAGAGCTGAGAAGGGTGGGACTGTAATGCAGCTGCCTGTTCCAGCAAGAGATGGCTGTGTTACCCTTTGGAAGGGTAATCACCCAGTTACTCCCCCCCCATTCTATCTTCACCCTTTTTGTGATAATCATGAGCGAAGTCGTATCTAATCACAGAGGAGCATGTAAAGGGCTAACCTTAAAGGTTCACCTTAAACCTTAAAGGACTTAAAACAGATTAGAATATTTGTCACTTCCCCTCTGACATCTCTTGGAGGACATTGCTTACTGTCCTCAGGATCCAGGGTTCTGTGTGGGTAGTGGCAAATACTGTCACTCAGGGCTGGAGGAAGAAAGGAGTCCTTCACCTTTAGGACTTCGGCTTTGGCCCTAGTTTGATCATGGGTCTCAGCTTCCCATTTGGAAAGAGAAACCCATTTTCTGCCCTTGCCTCCTCCCTCTAACTATACCCTAAGTGTCCCCTGTCCAAGCAAAATCCTTTAAGTGAATCATGCAATTAGGAAAGTCCCAGGTGGGGATACTACTGACATTCTCCCTAGAGTAGAGGAAGAGAAGAGGACAAAACAGCAGTTGGAATGGGGCCCATAGAACACCCTGGGGGAGACATGAAAATGTCCCCAAGGGGGAGAAACTCAGAACTCATTGAACTCAGAAACTCAGAACAAATTGAAAACAGAGTGAGGAGCAGAGAGAGTCACTTCTGCACTCACCAGCAGCCGGGGACAGAGCGATGACCAAGGGTAAGTAAGGAGGTGCTGTAGTCAGTGGCCCACAGTTTAGTGGGAAAGGAAAGAGGTGCTGGGTGGGCAGGAAACAGTTCCTTTTCAGCAGCAGGGCACCCAGAGGAGGCGGTCCTGGAAAAAGCCAGCCTCTCTGTGACACTCCTGTGCCCCCCCCCCCAAGTTCTTTGCCTGCTCATTCACACACCTGTCTCCCTCTCCAGGGACTTAATGACAGAACTCAGTTGCTCTTTCAGCTACACATTTTCATCAGTCAAAGAAATTACAAAGCAACAAACACCCCAACAAAACAAATACACTCGTGAAGATGATTTTAGCCCCCCTCTTTTTTCAAGTTCACAAACGCTAATCTTCCAGAACAGCTGGCTGTGAACCCTAAAACTTCTTGCATGTATGTACCTGCCTGGCATTATGAGGGCTCATCCCAGCATAGATCACAGCTCCCCGCACCCCCCTTCCAGGGCTACCAGCAGTGCTCCCTGACATGCTGGCCCTTACTGGAAATGAAAATCAACACAATTAGTTTTTGCTTCTTTTGCCCCAGAACAAAGAGGATTTGTTGATGTGACCGGGTTGCCATGAAGCGGACACAGCATTTCCAAGTGAACACCCAGTCTCATCCACTCCTAGGTGAGCAGTTTTTCTGATGAAATCTAAGTCATTTCCCATACTAAAAAGCATCTCTTTCCCTCTACCTTATCTAGGCTTCTGTTCCTTATAGGCTCAGCCCCCAGACTATAAAGAACTATCCACCTGCTGTTTGTGATTACCTTCTAGATTCTGCCTGAGAAGGCACAAATCTCTGTATGAAAAAGTTTTATCTTGGGCTCCTAGCATTGTTTTCTTAAGGCAAAGAAGGACTTACCCCCACCGCCTTGCTGCGGGTCTGTCACTCATGCCTTCCCTGGCCAGAGTGCAGCTCTCATGGCCTGCCCCTCGGCTCCCAGTGCTGCTGGGAGTCAGATTACGGCCACTAGTCTGATTGGGTTTTTGGAGTGCATGGGTGGAAAGATTCTGCACCATGTGGCAACCGCTAAGTTATATTTGAACTTGAAATAGTTTCTCTACCTGATCACTATAGACTCAGGGCACTTCAGGAATGCAAAAGATTGACATCCTATTTCTTTAGCTGCGAATCTTTGCCAATAAAGATTTCCCCAAGACTTTATTTACATTGTTTCTATCAGAAAAAAAAAATAGCTGAGAATTTGTCTTGTTTGTTACTTGTTGTGTTGAAGTTGGAGGACTGTCAGAAAAGAGATGAATTCTGACCTAGGCTTCTGTGCATTCAGCTTTGAGTGGTAAATAGTAAATTCTAAGTGAACTTTTTGATCTTAGAAGTATATTCCTAATATGCAATCACAGCTCCACTAATAGCACAGCAGTGTTGACTTGAACAAAGAAAAATAAGGACAGATAAGAACTACAAGAAATGAGACTGCTCCCGGCTGTTCACCTGAATGTTCTATTCATAATAAATTCTGGATAAAAAGCGACAAATTTGAAAAACGTAGAGGTTAGATGGGGGCAGAATTGTTGGGAGCCGTCGGTGAATTTAATTTTAGGAAACTTAGAGGCAGGACTGGCTATATGCTCTGCTATTCTCAGTTCAAATGAGTTCAGGTTTCTGTGTGGAGCCATTCCAAGGGATTTCGAGATTACCACAACAGCAGGGCATTAAGCATAGTGTGGGACCCTCTAAATGCTGGGCCCTCCCTGTGCAGGTTCATCTAAACAAGTCACATGCTCACAAAGACGTCCCTGTCTAAGGAGCTTGGTAACCTGCAGAGTGGGTAGCTGTTTGCATTGCCAGATTATTATTATTATTTCCTGAGATTGACCCCCAGGTGCAAAGAACTAGAATAATCATAACTGGTTTATGATACTTTCACTACTGGGGCACACAGAGCACTGTCTTCTTATAATAGCTAATTAATGACTTCTAAACACTGTCATGAATATCCATGAATATACCATCACTCAGACCAGGAGCTAACACTGTATCAAATACCTTTACACGGGCTTCTCTGTCTCTCAACTTATTATTTCATTTCAGATTGGATTTTATTTTTCAAATTGAAGTATGATAAGAAATATAAAAGGGAGAGAAATACTGTTATGTTTTTCAGACTTTTGTTTTGTCATCTGACTTGCACACTCGAAAGGCAAGACGATGGGTACAAAGCTTTCCTTAGAAAGAGGACTTGAATTTTTGACTAGAAATTTCACAGGAGCACTGTGTCACTTTTTTCTTAGTGATTCTCAGAGAAAAGAGGCTGATTTACATTCTTCAGAACTGATTATTGTATACCAATGGATTCAGCCTCTAAAAATTATGCTCCCCAAAAGTCAGAATAAATTCTGGTAAGAGGGGCGGGGCTATTCATGAGTCTACATGAAGAGAACACTTAAAACATTTCCTATTGACTTTTGAAGCTGTTTGCCACTTAGATTTAAAGACGAGATTTTAAAGTGGTACTTATTTATTGACTTATTTTTGCAAATTTGAAAACTATGTCTTTCTAGGTAGACTTGCTGCTGTAACTGCCCTGACTCTAAGAACAGAGAGTGTTTGTGACTTCTAAGAATCCCAGAACCCTGTTGGGGTTCCTGTTTTGTGAATACATCCTGCATCCAGGTCTACAGGAACCCACAAAGCCAGGTGCCCCTAAGGCTGTGGGAAGCAAGGGGCTGTTGCAGGTCCCCATTTTGTAGATGCCCTGGCTCATTAGTATTCTCCTCACAGCTCCCATAGTTCCCGTCACCACCTCACCAAGTGCCAGCAAAACTTGGTTGCCACAGTTTCTCAGACTCTGTCTCTGCTCTCTGGCTGGTTGATATGTTGACAGTCCAGTTCCTAAGGGGTAACTGTTCCCATCAAGGGAAGGGCCACCCTCATTGGCACCAACTCCCCCACTTATTGGTATTCTCAGTACAGTGGTTCAAAATGGACAGGGATTAACTCTTCACTTACCAGAGAAAGTTTTTTTTCTTACCTCTTTATATCTGCTACTACTGATCTTTCTATATTAGCACCAACCCTGGGCAGTAACTGGTGACTTACCTGGCTTTTCTTCTGGCTAGGGACAGACATTTTCAGGAGGCTTGCCTGTGGTGGTCCATATAGAATATGATGAAAGAAGAAAGCTGGTGTGATTTCCTGAGGTGGCGGAGGTGGGGCAGAGGATAGTGGAGTCTTGGTCAATGTAAGTATCAGCTTCTAAGCTGAACTGCTTGGTCCTGGCTCTAGATACAAAGAACAGTTGGAATCAAGTTTGCCCCCATTGGCAACTAAGGCCCTACGTCATTTGAAAGTGGAGGGGCTGGAGAGATGACTCCGCAGTTAAAGCCCTTGCTTGCAAAGCCTGATGACCTGGGTTCAATTCCCAAGTACCCATGTATAGCCAGATGCGATGTACAAAGTGACACATGCATCTGGAGTTCATTTGCAGTGGCTACAGGCCCTGGAATGCACATTCTCTCTCTCCTTCCCTCGTTCTCCCACTTTCTCTCCCTTGCAAATAAATAAAAATAAAAATATTCAAAGTGCAACAGCTCTTTAAATTTGACTGTCTTATTGTACAGGCTGCAGTCTTTGGGAGCAGTGATGTTCCATGGCACATTGATTTTAAATTGGTTCTTCATGCAAGGACACCTTGTGGATTTTTATTTGAAGAACCTTATGATGCCAGGACAATAATGGAGAAGACAATAAAAATTATAAGAGAAATTCGCCAAAACAGGTTGATGAACGCACTTCCCTCCTTTGGTTCTGAGGTTTTAATCTACTCACTGTGCTTTTTGTGTGTGTGCTGGTGTAGAGCTTTGAGATTTCTGGACTCTGCCCCCTTTGCCCTCAGATCTTTAATATCCATGTGTTCTGAGATTAAAATGGAGAGGAAACTGCTAAAGATACCAGCTATGCCTCAGTACCAGACAGAAAGTGTCTTCAGGCTGTCAGGGCAGATTCAATCCCAACTCATAAATCTTATTTTGCTTTTCATGAATCTCAGCATCATGAATTCCCCCCAGAGCACTTATCTATCAGTATGTTCATTAAAAACAAACAAACAAAAACAAAACAAAACAAAAAACCCCAGCACCGCAACAGCCGCCAAAAGCCCCGAAACAAGGGCTTAATGAAGCTTTGTTCCCTTTGGAAAGAGGCATCACCTTATGGTTATAATTTGGGGTGATTTCCAGATACATTCCCCTCTAACAGAATAAAATAAAAACAATGATCAGACGCCAGCAAGGATTCAAAATATTTAAAAGCCTCTTGTTCCCAACGAGGTAATGGAAAGAAAAACTCATTCCAGTGGATATTGAACCTTTCATGAATTAATTTTTCTCCTTGCCTCATGCCTCATGGATGGATCCAGGTTTTTCCAACTGGTATAACAAGCACATTTTCCTTGCTTCAGACCCAGGAAGACTGTGCTTTGGCTGAGTGACTATACTTTGCTGACATTTAAGGCAGGAATTCCCTGGCAAAATAGTCAAGAGATTCTTTGGGTGTTGCTGGCAGGCATCCACAGAGTCTAGGGTTCCCCTCTGCAGACAAATCAGGAGAGAGAAAGGGAGGGAGGAAAAGAGAAACAGAAGGACTTTATTGAGTGACTGGATTTCATCTGAAGCTTGTACAAAAAGGCAGAGATGTGGTTGCATGACTGGATACTTTTCTTACCCTTTATCTCTTACCCAGCTAATGTGACAGTGCAGTTTGGTTGGCTACTTAAAAGGCAGCTTAGAGATCCACAGGAGAAAATCAGCAAAGAATTTTGGGAAATGGGCTGGACCAAAGAGTTTAATAAAACAGGTAATAAGCTAAATGTAGTCTTTAGTAGAAATGTTTCAAATTTAAATTAAAATTTGAATGTTAGCCAGGTGTGGTGGCACATGCCTTTAATCCTAGCATTCAGGATTGCTGTGAGTTCCAGGCCAGCTTGTGACTACAGAATGAGTCCTAGGTCAGCCTGGGCTGGAGTGAGATCCTACCTCAAAAAAAAAAAATAAAAATAAAATAAAATTACCAATAATAATGGCATTAAGGCTCATGATAGAAAAGCATCTGGATTGTTATTTTAAGAAACATCCATGTCAAACCATGAAAAATCTGATAAATTTATAGAATGAAATGATAAATCTTTCCTAGCTCAGGGAAGGGCTTTAAAAAGTTAATATGTGTAAAGTGCTTGATAAATATGAAATATTCTAAATTTCAAATAGATATTCATAATTCGAAGGTCACATTTCAGAGTTCAAGTTAAAACTAAAATAGTAAAAAACTTCATTTTCTTTTATTGGTTAGTTTAAAATATCATGCCAATTTTCATTAAAAAAATAAGATACACATTTCACTCACTGGCTCAGTACTTATTTAGGGACGATAATAAGTGACATTTTCATGCTCATTACATTTCTGTTCAAGCCACTGAGTACCACTGAAAAAATAGTTCCATGGCTCTTTCTAAGCCGGCGCTGTCCAGGACGGAGCCATGTTCAGCTCGAGTGCCAAGATTGTGAAGCCGAATGGCGAGAAGCCAGACGAGTTCGAGTCGGGCATCTCCCAGGCACTGCTCGAGCTGGAGATGAACTTGGACCTCAAGGCTCAGCTGCGGGAGCTCAACATCACCGCGGCCAAGGAAATTGAAGTTGGTGGTGGTCGGAAAGCTATCATAATTTTTGTTCCAGTTCCTCAACTGAAATCTTTCCAGAAAATCCAAGTTCGGCTAGTGTGTGAATTGGAGAAAAAGTTCAGTGGGAAACATGTGGTCTTTATTGCCCAGAGGAGAATTCTGCCTAAGCCAACAAGAAAAAGCCGCACGAAAAATAAGCAATACTCTGACTGCTGTGCATGATGCCATCCTTGAGGACTTGGTCTTCCCAAGTGAAATTGTGGGCAAGAGGATTCGGGTGAAACTGGACGGCAGCCGGCTCATAAAGGTTCACTTAGACAAAGCACAGCAAAACAATGTGGAGCACAAGGTTGAAACTTTTTCTGGTGTCTATAAGAAGCTCACAGGCAAAGATGTTAATTTTGAATTCCCAGAGTTTCAATTGTAAACAGATGACTAAATAAAGTATCATTCACAGTAAAAAAAAAAAATAGTTCCATGGAGGAGGGACAAATTTTCAAATGGATCATTTATGAAGCGAACTTGCATTCACTATCAATTAGCAATACTATGTAGATATGTCACCTGTCTCCCCAGTCTTCAGTCAGGGCCATAGCAGAAATAGACATGACTTTGGCTGCCATAAACAGAGGACCCTTCATTGAAAGGCTACTGAGGCTGAAAGAATGGTGTGGACGATGGGCGGCACAGGCAACTCCAGAGCTGAGGGCTGGACCTCAGCCTCTTGTGTTGGGGAGAATGGCCTTCAGCCTTCTTCCACTTCTGGTGTCTGGGGGTTTCTATGTAAAATTCCAAGATGAGCATTTCATATTGAGTCAGGAAGAGAGGTAGCTTTCATCAGGAACTGTCTCCTCCTAAGGCCACATTACATGAGTGAGAGTTAGTAATGATCACATTCAATCCTCACTATAATCCATTGTGGGAATGTTGTTATTACCTCTTCTGACATGAGGAGTCACACTGCTAAGTCTGATGAAGCTGATTCAAACCACGCAGTCAGTCTGGGGATCTTACTTTTAATCCCTTTAGGCAACATCTGTCTTCATTGTGAAAATGAGGTCTTCCTCTGAGCCTGCTTGTTTCTACTTCTGTCACCTACAGATGCAACTTCTAAGATGTTTCGATCCAAAACAAAATTTCATAGTTTCTCTTCCAAATCAAATGCCATCTTCAGGCAGCAAGTTAAACAAGCCAGATCCTCGGAGTCAGCCCTGACTTCTTACAACTCCATGACTACCGATCATTCAGTGCTCTTGCTCTAACCTCGCAGCTGTCTCTGGCCTGTGTCCCGTCTTCTTCATGTTGCTGTTCTCAGAATCTCTGCTGGTGGAGCTGTTGTGGAAGATTGAGAACCCTTTAGCAGGGGGATCCTGGCTGGAGGCCGTTCATCGATGGGCTTGGGCCTTGAGGTTTTATTGTTTGCCCTCACTTTCATCCACTCTCTGCTCCCTGTTTTGCCAAAATGTGAGGAGATGACATGTTCCAGCTGCACACTCCTCCATGACTTCCCCTCCATGATGGCCTGCATTCCTCAAACTCTGAGCCAACCTGAACTCTTCCTTCCTTAAGTTGTTTCTTGTCAAGTATTTGACAATAAGAAAATCAAATAGTACACCCAGGAAAGAGGTCCAGGAGTCAAAGGCTTTCACCACTAGCAGTTGACAGTGTACTGGGAACTGGGAACAGGGTTTTCTAGCTAGGGTTGTATTTGCTATAATTGCACTGCTTCACAATTAGTGCCTCTTTGTTATCTCCAATTTAAAAAAATAAACTACTTATGGCCAAGATTATGTGTTTGATGTTTAGATCACCTTGGAAAACAGTTTACTCCATTTGGGTTGGTTGGCTGACTGAATGAAGAGATCACAAAGCAGCTTCACATGTCCTCCATGTTTGTGAGGTACTCCCCTGGTTAGTGACTGAACACGGTACATTTAAATGACCTGAAATGTCAGAGGTTCATGGAACTGGGCTATTGAGACTAGTATATGAACACATCTCTCTAGGAGGCAGCTGTTGCTGGTTTTAAGCACATAGATTCTTTGCACACATGATCTCACTCATCTAAGTGACACATAAAAGGAAGCTGATGCTTTTATCTTCTCCAGCTAATAGAATAGCAGTTTATAGGGAAATGAACGAATGTTAGGATCAGGTTTAAAATCTTTTAACAAACAAAACCTTATACTTGCTACTTGGCTTGATTATGATTTCTTTTAAATTATATTTTCATTTTAAAGCATAGCCTTGGTTCAAAAACAGCTTAGTAAACTCAGAATGTGTTGACATAATGAGCTATGGTTCATACTACTGTTGAGAGTGGTTGGTACAGTGCAAAATCAAAATGGTTTAAATGAATATAAACTATTTATTGAAATAGTTTCTTAACCTACTCAGAGCGCATTAAAAGTCACTTAATAAACTATTAAGAAAATAAAATTCTTATTAGTTATTATTACTAGTGATTATTGTCTTTGGGCATGTATTGTGTGTGGAGTATATGTATTCATGTATATTTATATGTGTGTGGGTACGTGTGTGTGTGCACATGCCTGTGTATGTGCGTAGAGGTTAGAGGTTGACATCAGGTGCCTTCCTCTATTGCTTTCTACCTTATGTTTGAAGCAGGATCTTTCACTGAGCTCAGAGCTCATTGACTCAGCCAGCAGGCTCCGAGAATCCCTTGACTCTCCTTTCCAGTGCTGGGGTCATAAGAGGGCCACCATATTTACATGGGTGCTGAGCATCTGATCTAAGATCCTCCTGCTTGCACTACAAGCGCTTTACAAACTGAGTCATCTCCCCAGCCTCTAACAATTGTATTTAATTTTTCTTATTTATTGGGTACCCAGGACTGAGCCCAGTACCTCATTGTGTCATGCATGACAGGCGTGTGTCCTACTACGACTGAGCAACATACCCAGTCCTTAGTACTATTTTTCCAATGTGAGGCTATTATACAGAATAAAGAACTCGACAATGTCTTGGCGGCATCAACATCATCCTCTCCAAGAGCATGTTGCATTGCACACCTCTTCACAGAGTAAGTATGCAAGCCATTTTCTGCTCTTGTCATGCTGTATAATGCGTTGAATACAGACACTGCTGGCCCAAGTCGATTACTGCTCATGGTTGTTAGGGAGGCAGAAAGAAATTGTTGATGTCTGAACTCATCAATGTCTCAGCACCTTGGGCTCAGCTGAGCTCATTAGGTCCAGCTGCAGCCCAGCATGGGGCCACAGCTCCTCAGATGCTTGAAGTATTGAGCACCCTGTAGAACCTTTCATTCAGGGGAAGAACAAAACTTTCCAAGTTGGTGAAATTAAAGTTATAATGATTAGTCACCTGTCAGAATTGCATAGTACGTGACATTAGCTGACACTTGAGCTTGGGTTCTGAACAGGTGGCCTTAATCATTGACTCGTTTTGCTTCAGTCAAGGAAGCTCACCTCTGTTGTTTCATTATTTCCTCAGTGTGACTTTGAGTCAACAGATCATAGTACATCTTTTTTTGTTTGTTTGTTTTTTTGAGGTAGGGTCTCACTCTAGCCCAGGCTGACCTGGAATTCACTATGTAGTCTCAGGGTGGCCTTGAACTCACAGCAATCCTCCTACCTCTGCCTCCTGAGTGCTGGGATTAATAGTATATCTTTTAAAACAGAGTGCAAGCAAATAAAATTTAACTATTTTCCCTGGGAAAACTGTTCTGTGCAGCTAAAATAAGATTGGCAAATTCCACTCTTCCAGAGTTTTAAAGTGAACATTAGAAGCAGAGTTTAAAAATGTAAATTTAATCAGAATATATACAGCAAAGTAATGAGGTATTTTAAGACATTTTGTATTATATAGAAATAAATTCGCTTAATCATTCAGTCTGTGTCACATAGGGTAAAATAATACGATTGTTAATATGTTGGTAGTGGACAGAAAGCTGTTTGAAATGCAATTCTCTCCATTCCTATAGGGTTGAAGTGTGAGGTTAGAAGTTCAATGACTACTGCATAGCCCACTGGCTGATGCTGTCTTCAATATGCTGCTCAGGTACCTGAGAAGGGTAACAAGTGAAGGCTTATCTATGGTTCAGCAATACAGTGTTCTCCCCTAGTCTGTGGGTTCACTTTCTTCAGTTTCAGTTACCTAAGGTCCACCATGAACAGAAAATATTAACCGGAAAATCCCAGAGATCAACAATCCAGGTTTTAAATTGTGACATTAGGGCTGGAGAGATGGCTTAGTGGTCAAGGCACTTGCCTCCAGTGCCTAAGGCCCCTGGTTCAATTCCTCAATACCCACATAAGCCAGACCCACAGGTGGTGGCCCTGGTGCCCTCTCTCTCTCTTTCTGCTTGAAAATGAATAAATAAAATATTTTTAAAAAATTGTGACATTACCTGGCATCCTGCTCACAGTGAAGCAAATGAGCCTTCCGACGTTGTCACCTAAAGCTACATGTCTATCACTCACCCCGCTCTCTCATCATGTAGCATCCTGCACCTCTCATAGTCACAGGAAGAGTGTGTGCATGCACTCAGATATTTTGAGACTGTATACATAGCATCTTCTTCCTACATATTTGTTTCTCCCTTTTATTATTATTATGATTAATCCCTTGTTATTATTCCTAATTAGAGATCAAACTACTATAGATATATCTGTGTAGGAAAAATCTTACCGTACATAAATATAGAGAATATATATTTAGGCAGTACATGTAGAGAGAAGAGAGAGAGAGAGAGAGAGAGAGAGAGAGAGAGAGAGAGAGAGAGAGAGAGAGAGAGAGAGAGAGAGAAAGAGAGAGAGAGATCAGACATCTACTGAGGTCTTATCTCTATCTTTCATGGAGAAGGGGACCACCCTATTTGCAGAATCCTGGGTTGCCAATGCTCAGTCTTCCCTCTGGGTGGGTCTGGCCCAGTGGTTCTCCTGGTCTACAGAGTTGCCCCATAGCTGGCTGATCTGACATCCCTTTACTTTCCACCCAATCCTCACTCCAGTATTACAGTCAAGTCTTCACATGAAATACCTGCCTCCAATCTAAAACCTCTCTCCTTCCTATTTCCTATGGAAGCTATGTCTCCCTTTGACCCAATGGAGTCCTTCACTTCTCTTACTGATTCAACCCTTTCCTTCAGTCTTTAATCCAGGGATACTTACACTTTTCCTACTTGTGGTTACTTTTCACCCAAGAAATTGTTCCATGACTGTGGGTTCATAGGTACATAAACCAGACAGTTACTGATAACAAATTACAAAGAAATGCATTTTAAATCAATTCCTTGGTGTCTATGTGCTTTTACCACTTATTAAAGACACAAGCAAATTTGCATACCATTCAGAAGGATGTGCTTGTTTATTTTTCCATATGGAATTAAATCCTCGGTGCACTTGACCCTGTAGAATGTACAGCGTCTTCAGTGTTTCTACAGTTGGCCAATATTTTCATTTTATAATTGTCAATGTTGAGATTTCAGCTTCATATAAATAGATCTCATGAAATGGCTGAAGTATGTTTAGGGCAATTTCTGAAATTGTTGGGAATTTTTAATTCCAAGCCAAATTTCATTTAATGGTGTTTTATGAAACTGAAATCAGCAACTCAAACATGGTTTTTAAAATCATTAAAATTTTTTTTTCCAAGTTACAGTTTTACTCTAGCCCAGGCTGACCTGGAACTTACTGAAATAGTTGAAATAATGCACCATTATGTCTAGCCATTGTTTTTAATTAAAACTTTTTTATTATTTATTTGGGGAGAGAGAGAGAGAGAGAGAGAGAGAGAGAGAGAGAGAGAGAGAGAGAGAGAGAGAGAGAGAGAGAGAGAGAGAGAGGATACATGCACTACCCTGTGCATCTGGCTTTACGTAGGTACTAGGGAATCAAACTCAGGCCTTCAGACTTTACAAAAATGTCTTTAACCACTGAGCAATCTCTTCAGTTCTAAAATCAAAAATTCTAATAATCAAATCCATGTAATTGCTAATTTGATCTTCAAATACTGAGGAATGACAGGAAAATATGAAAAGCCTTTGTTTTCTATAAGTAAACCATTATGTTTCTGGAAGACTAGAAAGCTTTGGATGTACAGTGAAAGCACTGCAGTTCAGAGCATGCAACAAACACAACAATCTTCAGTTCCCTGGTGTTTTGTGGCTTGATGCCACACACAGTGCAAAGCGCCCATGTTGCCTGCAGAGTCAAGGCTGCAGTGAAGTCACGCAATGCAACAAGGCTGAACACTGCCAGAAACACCTTGGATTTATTCATTGCTTGAGACTGAATTAATTTTTTTGTTATTCATTCAGGAGCTTTATTGTTGCCAAAATTCCTACAACTCCCTTCCTCAGTGAGGTTACAACCTACAGTTTAAGAAGTTAAGAAGTTGAATCCATTTTTCTCAAATTCCTTTTGAGTCCTTTGAAAATTACTGAGCATTTCAGTTTTTTTTTGAAAATTTATTGTTGAAAATTAGAAACACACTACAAGTCTTATGTTGGTACCCCCATTTCCCTCCTCCCTGGCCTGAACTCAATCCTCAATCCTCGGTGAGATTGGTGGATCAGTCCATGGTATGGGGGTTATGAATTGCATGAGCTTTTTGTTTATGTAAATTATATTTGTTAACACCATATTAAAAACTGAAACAGGGGCTGAAGAGATGTCTCAGCCGTTAAGGCACTTGCCTGAAAAACCTAATAACCTGGGTTTGATTTCCCAACACCCATGTAAAGTCAGATCCTCAGTGTCATACACATCTGGAGTTCATTTGCAGTGGCTGGAGGCCCTGGTGTGCCCATTCTCTCTGTGTCTCTTCTTTCTACCTCTGCTTACAAATTAATTAAGTAATTAAATAAAAAAACAGAATTAAAAACATTAAAACTATTAAAGTAACAATAATAACTCATTTTTAAAATAGAAGTATTTTTTCCCAAATCAAACCAGTTAAGAATAAGACATAGTATTTTGAGGATCTCTGTAAGCCTTCCTTATCAAAAGACAATTGGATCTCTGTATCTGCTTCTACATGTTATCTGTTGTGAAATGGTTGGTTGGTAGAAGTATGGAAAGAGAGCATGCCTCATGCTAGTATGTAGATGGGAAAGGGGGCATGACTAATTTAATAATCTTTACAGTGGTTCATATTTTTCTTTTATGGTACACCAAAACTCAAGAAGAGTTTCTTAAAAATTGACTGAAATGTGAGGTTTGAAAGTGTGTTGATAAATTTTCAGATCTTGTTACTTTAAAATTCATTCATCTATTTTGCATTTTAAACCTTCCCCCTAGTAAGCCATGGTGTTTTAGCAGTGTACTCTGTAATTTAGAAAATATTGAATTGAGTTGTACAGCTCTTCTGAATGTTGATCTACTTTACTTTACAACGTCAAGAGAACATATTTATTAAATCTTAGCATTAATCACATCAGACAAGTCTTTAAGTATAGAGAGTGCTGTCAAGTTCATAGAGAGCAGAAACAATTATAATTTTCCAACATAATTTTTGCTTTAAAGCTCGGATATTATTAATGGAAACAAATGCTGCTGGTTTTTCTTGCAGTGACAGCCTCAATTTGTTCATTTCCAAGAAGATGTTTTCTAAAGATTGACTTTGAATAGCCAGAGCTTGACAGCCATTCTTTAAAGTAAAAGAGTATTCCTCAAAAAAGGGGTTCACTTCATCTCATGATGTGTTGTGAACGAGTCTTCACCTGGGTCTGCAACAGAGCCCTTAATGTACACTTCCCACTTGGCCACTCACCTTCATCACAAGATGTGAACTCCTGGACCAAGATTTAATAAAATCAGTGTTTTGGGGGGTGTTTCATCAAGGACATTATTAAGTGGAGCTGACATTGATTTTATGCTGTGTGTGATGGTGTTGGGGACAGTTTGATAACTCTGTCTTGATGCATGCAATTTTAACACCATTGTTTTATATTGGCAATACAAAAGTCATGTAATAAAAAGGCAAATAGCATCTTACTATAATTAGGAGGAGTTTTGATCTCATGGGCTTCCATAGAAAAAAAATCTTTTGGACTCCTAACAGATGCTCAGACCACACTGTGAGATCTGCTGATCTAACTGATTAGCATTCACTTAAATATCTTCATTCTTTACTTAATTTTGTCTCTTTCTACTAGCTTTAAAAATATTTTTCTTTATTTATTTGAGAGAGAGACGCAGAGAGACAGAGAGGGAGAGAGAGACACAGAGAGACAGAGAGGGAGAGGGAGAGGGAGAGGGAGAGGGAGAGAGAGAGAGAGAGAGAGAGAGAGAGAGAGAGAGAGAGAGAGAGAGAGAGAGAGAGAATGATATACCAGGGCCTCTTGCCACAGCAAATGAATTCCAGATGCACGTCACTTTGTGCATCTGGCTTTAGTCAAATAATGGGGAATCAAACCTGGACTGGCAGGTTTTGCAAGCAAGTACCTATAACTGCTGGGTCATCTCCTCAGTACTCTGCTAGCTTTTCAACATGCACAACTCTCATTCAGAAAGTAAAACTATAAGTATCATTGTCTGGCACAAAGTACCAGACGAAAAGCAGCTGATGAGAGGAAAGTTTTTATTTTGGCTTATAGTCTAGAAGGGACGTTTCATGATGGCAGGGAAAGCATGGCATGAGCAGAGGCTGGATGTCACCTCTTTCACAGCATTTAGAAGACCAACTGCAAGAATATGAGCTGAACTCTAGCAAGGGGAAGCTGGCTATAACACCTGTAAGTCTGCCCCCACCAACAAACCTCCTCCAGCTTGGCTCTGCCTCCAAAATTGGCATCAGCTGGGGACCAAGCATTTAAAATGCACCAATTTTGTGGGTATATTTGATTCAAATCACCACAAGTAATTTCATGTAAATTCATCAATGACCATTGAATCTGTTTCCCTATAGAGCTAAATGTCCTTTAATAATCGCCACCGCTCTGTCTCAGTTTCTACATGCATTATTATTGCTTTCACCCGATTGTAATCTAGTTTGCATCCTTCTCTCTATCAATTGCTCTCTTCAGGTTCCAGAGCTTGCTGGAATGTGAATCCATTCTTCTTTCGCTCAACTCTCCTGTAACCCCTGACCCTTCTGATCTCTTAGCCCATCACGGTCAGTGTGAGGTGCTATGCTGAGTGTCCCATGAGACAACTTATTGAGTCCTCTGACAACCTGACAATGCAAAGTTTCTCAAACTCATAACTCACGAAACCAAGAACACTGCCTAAAGCCATGCATGCCTCAGGTTGTAGTGCAGAATCTCAAATCTATCACCTCTATTTGATCTATACTCTCTTTTGAGAAAATTGTTTCCCTTCCCTTCAAAACCACTAATCTTCACTGGCAGCTTCCTCTTACTTCTCTTTGGGTACATAGAAAAATACTTGCCCGTGCTCAAAGTTCAAAGTGCTTGGAGAGATCAACTAGCTGGCCATGCTTAAATCATGCGTCCACCTATCCCCTGACCTTGTCTGCAGATGAATTGGAGGCTTGTACCATTTCACTTCTGGAAGATTCCTTTAAGCCTGTACCCAACAGGCTCTTTGAAGGCAACTGAGGTGACAGAAGGGGATTTGGATGTGTGTTCACTCAGGATTCGTAAATAATCACTATGATCTCTCTTTCCTCTTCTCCTGACTCTTATTCCTGTTTTAAGATCAAACTTAGATCTTTTTCTTTCTACGCAGGCTCCCCAGGCTTCTCTGTTTCCCTTGAATGGAGTGTCTGGAGCTTCCCATTTGTAACATTTATAAAATAATGCATTACAGTTATTTATTTATATTTCTTTATTAAACCATGGTTTCTGGCAGGGCAAGACTATCTGAAATTTGCTTTGTACCTTCACATGCTTATTCCTTAATAGTTGATGAATAAACAATTAGGTTGAGTGTGACAAACAGGACACTCCTGAGATGCATATCTGGAAGTTGTTAATGAGGAGGGTGCTCACAAGGGTGGGCTGCTCTAAAGATTTCAGGATGATTTTCATAGACATATTATTTGAAGTTGCTGCAATTGGGTCAGATATTTCGGAGAAAGAAGGACAAGGGCAATGCCTGGGAGAATGGGGAGATAAGAGCAGAGGAAGAACACCAAACATGAGTGAAAGATGCATTTCATGTGTGTGCAGTGCCATGGAAAGCAAAAAGAGAGTCTTGAGATATTTTATGCTACAACTGTTGTATGTTGGAAAAAATTGAAGCAGAAGATAGAACCAGACTGAGCTCAGACAGGATACCTTTTATTTATTGGAGACAAGACACTAGCAGAGTGGACAGCCATATCTGAAGTCATGTTGCTCCAAAGCCCTCTGCAGGCTCTTTTTAAAGACTGTAAGTAAAGTTTGCCTGGGCTGGGCTTCCCTAGGGTCTATCGAGGGACAAAAGGTGACCATATAAATGTGGATTGGGCTGGCTGCGGAGCTCTTCAAAGGGGCCTTATCAGAGATAGGGTCCTTTAGATATGGAAAACATTCTCCCAGGTGTTTGAGGTACCATCCTGGGTAAGTTCCAGTGTGAAAATATTTTCCCAGGCTCAGAGCTACATCTTCCCTTTATTGTAGATACATTAAAAGTCTTAAAGAATGAAGAAATGCCATGACAATTTTTAATCATGAAATCTTTGGGTGATTTTGAAAGAATAGTTGTGTTCAATAAAAGGGATAAAAATCAAGAAGTGGTAAAGAGTAAATAGTGGGCGTCAACTGGCAAGAGGGGTCATGAATAGCAGGGGAGAATGTTTAAGTCTGTGAATAATTGAACAGTCCGAAAGCCCCAGGTCCCAGTCACCGGTCCCTTCCCTCACTGAGCTGTTGACCAAAGTGACCCATGAGGTTCCAAAAACAAGACAGAATTCTGTCAAGGCTCTTGAACACCCTCCCCAGGCCTGAGACGAAATCTTGTTGCTGAAGAAACCACAAAATGCCATCAATCTTCATCGAGAATCCCAGCGAGGTCTGGAATGGTAACCAACCCCCAGATGGCAGTTAGTGAAGGGCTGGAGGGCAATGCACAAGCTGCCAGGGGAAGCTGATTTGCGATAACTGGAGTAAACAGACCATTGGCATGAAACATAGTCTGCGGCCATGAATAGGCTGAATACAGTTCCTACTGGGAGAGAACAGCAAACCAAGAAAGGAGCAA
>PVHP010007243.1:9685-57510 GCA_004024765.1 Zapus hudsonius
GAGAGAGAGAGAGAGAGAGAGAGAGAGAGAGAGAGAGAGAGAGAGAGAGAGAGAGAGAGAGAGAGAGAGAGAGAGAGAGAGAGAGAGAGAGAGAGAGAGAGAGAGAGAGAGAGAGAGAAGCCAACACCATACACACCATACACACAGAACAGCAAATAGGCAGGGGGCAAAGAAAAGATATCCTTCCCTTTTATATAGTCTTAGGGGGGTTTCTTGTAACCCTTTCCCAGACTTATTGACTCCCTGAGTCTCTGGAATTGCCTTCCTGCACTGCCTTCCTAGGAAGGAATGTTTGTTTCTAGCTCCCCTGAGCCTCCATGTATCCTTCCCCCTACTCAGAGGGCTGCCTTCCTGTGAACATCCTCAGAGACCCACCCAAGATTACCAAAAAGGTCAAATTGACAATAAAATTTAATCATCACACCTGGTGTCCAGGGCTGAACTGACCAGTTCATCACCCATCATTAAAGAGAAAAATTCCCTTAAAAGACCCCAATCTGGGTCTCTAGGTGGAATTTCCCATTTTCTGGGAACCCCCTTTTGCTTCTTCTTTGGGCATCTAAGTTACCATCTGAAATCAGTAGATGAGCACCCAGAGCTGCATGTCTTGCTCTGGTCTTCTGAGAGTGTCCCTGAATCTCTTCATTCAAGCATCTGTTCATTTGTGGGGAATCTGAGAATGGTAGACTCAAGACTCACCTGGAAGTCAAGCTTCAAGTCAGTATCAGTCAGTTTTCCATTACTATAACAAAATGTCTGAAGCTGAGTGCTTACAAAGGAAACAAGTTTACTTAGCAGTTTGGAAGCTTAAGTGCAAGACTAGATGATCCCATTCACTTGACCTTTGTTGACATCAGGGTAAGAACATATGAGGGAGGGAGAGACCCCATGGTGAAAAAGAAAGCAGAATACCCGAGAGGGGTCAGTTTTGATCTTTTATTTTATTTTATTTATTAATGCATGGGTGTGTACATATTCATGTATGTGGGGGTGTGTGCACCTGTGTGCCCATTTGCATGTGTGGAAGCAGGCAGAGGACAACTTTGAGGATTGAGCCTCAGATGCAAGGCCATTTTTTGTTTTGTTTTGTTTTAGATTTTGTTTTGTTTTTTTGAGGTAGGGTCTTGCCCTAGCCCAGGCTGACCTGGAATTCATGTAGTCTCAGGTTGGCCTTGAACTCAACATGGTCTCTCACTGGTCTGGAGTTCACATGATTGTGCCTGGTGTTTTGCTGTAGGTTCTGGGGTTCAAACTCAGGTCTTCATGCTTATGAGGCAAGCACTTCGCTGACTGAGCTATCTGCTCAGCCACAGTCTTGTTCGAATAAGTCTTGTTTGCTCCTTCCAAGGGCAGCACCTCAGTGACCACTCCCAGGAGGATCCCCTTTAAAACTTCTACCGCCTCTTCATCACCACACTGGAAAACAAGCTTTGGGGGACAGATCGTACCCAAACTTTGACACAATCTGACTTTGTCTCAGAAGCAAGCATGGAGCAAAGAAGCTCGCAGGGAATTGTCCTGTTCTCTTTACCTTACTGAAGATGGTAATTATGGCTGACGCACGGCCCCCATAGAGACGCCACTCCCACGAGTTACAGCTCGTTTAAAACCAAATAAGAACTCGCGTTCAACCAGTAACAGTGTGATTGTGACTTAGTGTTCTCTCAAACACCAAGCCACTTTTCAATACCCCCCCTCACACACATACCAGTTGTTTTATTCCCTCGGGGCTTTCTTTTAGAAACGAGTGGCTCATTAATTATCTTCTAGACTAAAGAATAGATGTTTCCTTTCATTTTGACATGGATGAGTCAACTGAAAGGGGTCTTATTGCTAAAAACCCATAGATCA
Organism: Zapus hudsonius; assembly: GCA_004024765.1. Taxonomy (NCBI): domain Eukaryota; kingdom Metazoa; phylum Chordata; class Mammalia; order Rodentia; family Dipodidae; genus Zapus; species Zapus hudsonius. Next base: position 11,537 of record PVHP010007243.1, read on the forward strand.
CAATCTCTTCTTTGTTTCTTTTCTGTTAGGAGAAGCTCACTCCCCCGAAGAGGCAGACTCATTCTCTCCTTTGCATTTATCCCGTTTATTAATTATCATGACTTTAGTGCCATATTGTAAGATGTCTGGATGTAATTTCATCAGAAATGACATCTATTCTCTTTGCCTGAACAGTGTACCTGCCCAATTAGTCATAGCAAGGTATATGAAAATTATTAATTCTGGGGATAGTCCTTACATGGATATTTACAAGTAGAAATGCATTTCTAAATAAAAGAGATATGAAATCTACCCTTATTTTTAGGCTCAGGGGGTTTGTTAATGTTCTCTAGATGAACAGTGACTATTACAGACACCACGGTCCCCGCTAATTCACAGACCTGAACTTTTCTCTTTTTCCTTCGTCTTTTCACTTTGGAAAGCTGATTCATAGAGTTATTTTTAAGAGTCTAGTTAATTAGCAGGATGGCCACAACAAATGCTATAAAATAAAGCAGGAAAACTGCCCAACCTCTGCTCTCCTGCAAAGAGCACCAGCTTGTCTGATTTCCAGAACCTTCTTTTAAATGAAGAAGTGACGTGGTTCCTGTGTCGGAGGAGTGATTGTTTCTCTTTGTATCGTCCCTGTGGGTTTGAAAGGTCTTTTCTTTATGGAATTGGCATACTTTCCCCCTCTCTTGAGCAAAAGCTCTATCTCTTGCTTTCTTTTGCTGGTTTTCTTTTCTTCTCTCTTCCTTTCAACAGAACCAGTAAAATATCAGCAGCAAAAGGATAATTATTTATTTAGAGGGTACACACCTTGGAATAAATTTTCCCCCAAATCCCACACAATTATAAAACAGAAGCACTGAAATTAATTTAATATAATAAAGCAAAGTGAATGAATCAAAAAGAATACCCAAACAATGGAACTAGACTGTCTACAAGAGGAAGAGGGAATCCATTTCTAGATGGTTCTGATGATAGGATTTGACAGGGTCAAATACTGAGTGGAGTCAAGCGGTTCATTACAGAAATGGGCAGTTTTTCAGTGTATGACGTATTTGAGAAATGTTTGCATTTTGTGAGGAAGCACTTTTGAAACAAACAGAATCCTGCATAGGGCGCACAAAGAACTCTAGAGAACACAAGTCTGATTCATGCAGCATTCAAGCCCTTCATTCACGAGGAGAGGTGGAAGGGACAAACTAGGAATGGGAAGAGAAACGCAGGATGGTTGGGTCTGGCAGTGCACACCTGTCATCCCGGCACTGGAGAGGTGGAGACAACAGGTCCTGAGGACTTGTTACCTAGCTAGCCCAACCCAGTGAGTGAGCGCTAAGTTCAGTGGGAGATGTTGTTTCAAAAAGTATGGCAGAGAGCAACTGAAGAAGACACCTGATGGCAACCTCTGGCCTCTATATGCACACACTTGTGCAAAACACAACCACCCAACATACACATACAAACATGTATATGAACACACACCACGGTCACATACACATGCAGGGAAAATTATGAAAAATCAGCAGGACACACAGTGCAGTCCCTCTCTGAATTTTCACTTTGGTGTTGAAGGTCTCGGGTTCACCCCAAGGCCATCTGCAAAGGTTGTGCAGACACAGCTCCTTCTGTGTGGCATCAAAGAGGACAAAAGGAGAGCATGGAAAGGCAGGAGGCTGAGACCTCTCAGGACTAACGGCCAGCCCCACTCTTTACAAACATAATCTATTTCACCGGTGCTAAGCCACTCCCTTCTGGGGCCGTGGCATGTGGGAGAGCATGGGGGGGTCTGGGGCTGGTTAGCACCCAGGCCCGCTCCATATCAGTGGCACAGAGGGGACCTCGGTGAGGGAGGGAGCTGGCATGCTCTGAGCGGTGGCAGCAGTGGCTGCAGGGGACCTAAAACTGGGCACCCATGGAGGCATGTCTGTGGGCCTGAGAGCCTGAGGAAGTGTTATAGCTCTGTGTGTGTTCAGCTCTGGAGGCATGGCTTCCTAGGGGAAACATGGTTCCCCATGTGTTACAGCGCAGTAATGCGAAAAGACCTGGGGAAAAGCATGCCCAGTAATCCCATGACAAGAAATCCCATGATAAGAAATCCCAATATCATTTTATTGTAGCAGCATCATGGGTTAAATAGAAATTGAGGAGGAGGGAGGGAAAGAAATGGACAACGGAGATTGGCAGAAATCAGTAACCTGTGAATACCTGCTTTGCATGTGGACATGAGCTTGGGCACGTATCAGATGGTGGGGGTAGAAGAACTGCCACCTTCTAGGCACAGCTGGGGTGCGAACCTGGGTCTATGTGGCATGCTTTGGAGTTGGGAGTCACAGAGTTGAGGGTGGAGATAGGGAAACGCCTACCAGGGTTAGCCACCAGGGTTTCTGACCTCATTCAACACCCTCTTAACCCTTTGTCCTTCGTGCCCTCCTTAAGCAATACCAACAAGTTTTCCTGTTGCTGGGGTGTGTATCTTGCACTTTACCATCCCATGGCTTGAAATATTACCTCTGATCAAGTCGTCTTGGCCACTGGCCAGGGGAAAGTATGTAGGGGATTCACCTCACAGCACTCATCAGAATGCACAAGTATAACAATTCCTCATTGGCAATCATCTGAAGATGCAAAGAATGGGACAAACGTGGAATAAAGGAAGTGTAATAAGCTGGATTTAAGGGCTGAGTAGATGGCTCAGTGTGTAAGAGCACTTGCTGTGTAAGCATGAGAGCCTAGGATTGCCTAAGTTCGATTCTCCAGCATCCACATAAATAGCTGGCTATAGAGACAAACACCTGTAATCCAGTCTATCTTAATGACAAGAGTGGGGACTGGTCAAGTGGGACCCTGAATCCTGCCCACCTCTGCAAGCTTTCTTCATGTAAGGACTCCCTGTGACTCAGTGTCCAGACCAGATCTAACTAGAAGGAACCAGCTGCCCAACCAGTAATGTTTCATGCACCTGCAAGTTCAACCACAATAAAAAGCAAACAGTAGTAGAACCACTTCTTCAGTGAGGTCAGTCCATGACCATCCCAGAAGAAAATATTCTTTTACAGTATGCAATTGACAATTTTCTAACCTTATTTCAAAAATCTTTAAGAATCATTTAAAACTTAAGTGAGAATGTAGCTCAGTAGGCAGAGAGCTTGCCTAACATGCACATGGGTTTAATTTCCAGCACAGTAAAACAGGGTGTGGTGGGACAGGCCTGTAAGACTACTAGTACTTGAGAAGGTGGAAGCAGAAGGATCAGAAGTTCAAGGTCATCATTGGTTACATAGTGAGTTCAAGCCTAGCCTGGGATACATGAGATCCTGACTAATAAAACCCAAACAAGACCCAATACCTAAATTGGATAAGCATGCTCTGTTTTATTAAAAATACCCTGGCTGCAGAGATGGCTCAGGAGTTAAAGGCACTTGCTTGCAAGGCTGCAAACCCAAGTTCAGTCCTCCTTAGCACCCACAGAAAACCAGACGCAAAGTGACACACGTACCTGTGATCCTAACACACCTATGCCAATGGAAGGCAATGCCAAAGGAATCTGGAAGCTCCCAAGCAACAGTGGCGAAACCACATAGAACCTGTCTCAAAAGAAGGAGAAAAGAGAGAGAACCCCTGAGATTGTCTTCTCACCTCCGCACACGCACACATACGTGCACATCCATAAACACACAGAAAAGTAAATAAGTAAAAAAACATTCCTCCAAGTTTTCTGTCTGTACTAACTTTTAATTTTAACTCTCTATTAACTTTTTTGGGCTTTCAAATAAAAATTTTATTAGTATCCTGAGAGAGGAGAGTGGTATCCCTGATAATTCCAAATCTACGAACAAATTTGAAATGCATGTATTTACCCATTTGACTTAGCTAATTTTATAATGTAACTCTGTTAATGTTAGGAGAAGATGTACCAAGCACCAAGTACCTTGTCAGTGTATTGCTTGCTTGTTTTCAGATCACTTCCACCTAAACCCTTGCTGAGAAAAGAGGAGTTGATTCTTGAGTCACGATTGCTCTCTAATACACTTTTATTTTGACTCCATGGACATGAACACATGATTGTAAATTGACTCTATAATGTTGTTTCTAAAATGCTATTACAACGACAAATTACCAGAAGTTATAGGGAAAAACAACCCAAGTGAGTGATGTTTATTGTATTTGTGGAACAACAATTTAGCTTCATAAACGTGCTTGTGCAGAGGAGAGAGTATCAGAGCATCCGGTGGTGACACCAACTGACAGATCACAGAGCAGAGCATGGGTAAGAAAATTGTAAATATTGTTGGTTACCAGACAAGTCTCTTTTGTAAATAAAATGCATCTAGGGAAAAATGTCATTTTATTTTTAAAGATACTATGTAAAAGTTTTCTCACACACATGCAAATACACACATATGCTATAAGTTCTCTTATTCCATTATGCAAAAAGTAATCAAGTATATAGTCACATTTCAGAGCTTTCTAAAACACCCTTTAAGTGCTTTAATAAAAATTAGTGGATTAAAAATATTTTTACTTATTGATATACAAGAGAGACAGGAGAGTGAGAGACAGTTAGTATAGATGCATACTGCACATCACTTTGTGCATCTGTCTTTAAGTGGACTCTGGGGAACTGAGCCAGGACCATCAAGCTTTGCAAGCAAGCACCTTAACCATTGAGCAATATCCCAAGCCCAAAATTAGTAGATTTTTTTAACATAGCTATCAAATGGGGAGGTAATGAGCACTTTATCTACATTCCTTTACTTCTTTTAACAACCCAGCAAATCAGCAATCACTTTTTCATTGTATGGATGATGGACCTGGGACTAAACTATCCAAGGGCACAGCTAAAATTTGATTAGTTAGGGGCAGAGCTGAGATTTGAACTCTGGCCTGGAGAAACCAAATCCACACAGTTTCCACATTAGCTGAAGGATTACTGGACCAAGATGATCTGATAAAGTGAATAAACTTCTTTTCAGAAAGGAGTAAAAGCAACATAATAAAATAGAAAGACAGAACCCAGAGATGGTTTATATAAGTTGATACTGTATGAGAGTAAAACCTTACTCTTGGTAAATTCTAAATTTAGCTGAGTGTCCTAGCAACCAAACACAAACAAACAGCAAGGTGAATTCTTTTTTTTTTTCTTTTTCTTAAACATCCATTGGGAGGGGCGGGTCAATGTATACTTGCCATGTATGCTTATTTCCAAAGGTGATCTTTTCCTTTCCATGACTTGATGAAAAAATTGGGACCTATTTCTTTATTTAAATAGCTGATAGGGTCATCTGTGTATCGCCTTGCTTAACCTTCCATTTCTGTAAAACCTTTGTTGAACAGTTTCACAGAAATGAATTTTCTTTGAGGCTAAACTGCATTTGAGATTGCCTATTACCATTTCACAAATCTCTTTGCTTATTGGTTTTGAGGTAGTCTCACTCTAGCCCAGGCTGGCCTCAAACTCACAGTGATCTTCCTACCTCAGCCTCCAGGAGTGCTGGGATTAAAGACATGCACCACCTCACCTGATATTAATATACACATTTTTGCATATGTGGAAATTTGACACGTGTGGGAATGTGTAATATAAATCACCTTTATATGCTGGCAGATGAACCGGAAATTGCAGTGTATTCAGGACTAAGGCCAGGAGCTGGTTGGCACTGATTCGGATGGCTCCTTTGACAGGCTCACGTAGGTATCCACAAGCCATCCCTCTACACAGCCAGGTAGGCAATATTTCAAACTTTGTGAGCCGTGTGGTCTCAGCTGTAACTGCTCAACTCTGCTATTTCAGTGCAAAGGCCACCATTGACAATACATAAATGAATATGGTTTTATGTCAATAAAACTTTATTGACAGAAACCAATGAAGGGCAAGATCTGGATTATAGGTCTTAACTGACTGGCAATTCAATATAAAAGATATCCTTCCCAGAAGGCCAAATGAGCTTCTTATCCCAGACCCTTCAAGGAGGAATGATACAATCTGTATGCATATTCTCTGCTACTACTGCCTTGTTAAAGTTGCATTTTGTCAAAGGAAAAAATAAAGCAGAGTTTATATAGTGAAGATGTGGGCAACTGTGCACATACAGCCAGGCTGTGCCCTCCCCAATGAGCCAGGGAGGTAAGGGATGTGGAAACCCAATAAATGCTATGCCACACCCACCCAGAAGGAGGGTGCCCTTTCCTAATTCTTCCAGGCAAAGGAGGTGCCTTTTTCTAATTTGTCTATTGGGAGAGGGCTTTTTCTCATTCCTCTAAGGGTGTGGCAAGTGCTAAGACAGGCCATAGGAAAACCTATGAACCTGACTCATATCCTTCCCCTTGGAAAGCCCTCTGTGCATGAATCTTTAATAAAAATTAATTGGAAGCCATTAGGTTTGGCGCCATCTTTTAGGAAGAAAACCCTTTAAGCCTGTAAAGTATTAAGACGCTCTGTGAACAATTGTCTGTCAGAATCAGAGCACCATAAGATCGTGCTTACCACTCTGGCTGTGGTTACAAAACACTGTCATAGGCATTTTGAAATCCAAGTCCTCTAAAATATCTAGGAATATGTATAATTAAAAAATAAGTCCTAATTCTCAGGGCATGGAATGCTGATCTTGGATGCTCATGCCTATTTCTGACAGGCTTCTAATGCTGCTTAAGTGCTCACTCTTGAGCTGGGGAGATGGCTCAGCCATTAAAGGCACTTGCTTGCAAACCCTGACAGCCAGGGTTCAGTTCCCCAATACTCACAGAAAGTTAGATTCACAAAGTGGCACATGTCTGGAGTTTATTTGCAGCAGCAAGAAACTCTGATGCACCCATTCTCTTCTCTCTCTTTTTCCTTCCCTTTCTCTCTCTCTCCCCCCACAAATAAATAAATAAAAATACTTCTTAAATGTGCTCACTCTTATGACATCAGTGGAACTTCTGTTGCAGTTTGTTATCAATATTTGCCCAAATGTGTTTTGTTTAGCTTCTAAAGTTAGCTCTATTGATTTTATTATAAAACTCCTCATTGAAATTAAAATAATACTGGATAACATATCAAGGAAAAACTGAGATTCACTATATTTGTCTTTGTTGCAATATTGAAAAAGAAGTATTCCTAGTTGGGAATAAAAAAATCTTCCATATTTTCCTCTAACAATTTTTTGTTTGTTTGTTTTATAATTGTGTATAAGTCTTTGAAAAAACCTGTATATATTTATGAGAGAGAGAGACTGAGAATGAGTATGGGTGTTCCAGGGCCTCTTCTCTGTGCAAGCAAACTTCAGATGCTTGTCTGTCTTTGTCTGGCTTTACTTAAATAAATGGGAACTTGAACTCAGGTTGGGAGGCTTTGCAAACAAGCTCCTTTAACACCCAATCCGTCTCTCCAAACCTTCTTTGTAACTCAGTAATCTTACTGGAACATGCTTTAGACTATGTTGTGAGATTAGGATATGATTTTCCCATCTTAATTGTTAACCAAGTTTCTTTTTACAAAGTTCTTTATTCATATATATTTATTACACATGATCTATACACAATTCCACATATATAACTATACACAATGGACTTCATTATTTCATGTTAGCTCATACAGAATATTCTTTGATCATATTCACTCCTCACTACCCTCCGTTGTTCCTCCCCATTCCTGCTAATTCCCTTTCCCAGAGAATCCTCCTTTTCGTGTCTCTGTGCATGTGAGCCAGTGAGTTGATTAGGGTTAATTACAGGAGCATGGATAGACTGAGAGCAACTTAGCAGTCTCTCCTTCGCCTTGTTAACCAATTTGCTCTCACAGGTTTCCTGTTTCATCATATTTCAGAATACAGCAGAAGTGGTGTATGGACACTTCCTATGGTATCATATAGATGACTAGAAAAATATTAATTTCAGAGTGACAATATAATTAAGTCAGCACTTTTTACTGCTTCACCAGAGATACCCATAAATGGAAATGCCCTTTCTTAAGCCTTCATTGCTTAATGCCAGAGAATACAATGACCGCCTCTATGGTCTGGCACCTTATGTATGATGTGTGTCAAGATACCACAGTTAGACCTGCCATTGTCTTTGTTTAAAAGTCTGTTTAAGCAAAATGAAGTTTTTTAATGTGTGACCCGATGATACTATGCACACAGAATGTAGAATCTATCTTCTGTATACTTAGATAATCATGGGAAAGGGCAAACAACAGGCCTTTCTAGAAAGGTCTAGGGAACCACTGACAGAGAATGTTAAATCTATGTGAATAATAATTGTGTTTGTCTTACTTGTGTCTCTCATCCTTCATGGCCCAATGAGCTTGCCAGGACTTAGGGAAGGGCTTTCTGTGATAGAGACAAAAGAGAAAACTCAGACACACACAAGATCTCTTGAACTGTGGAGAAAAGTACTGCCTGTCATATATCTTTGCCATGCCTGAAGTCAAGGGTCAGGAACATGCACTCTGCCTTAGCAAGATGTCACAGAGATGCAGGTGCAGAGAGCTGGCCATACAAAATGGAGATCAAACCACTCACAGGGACATCAACTGATCCCAATTTTCCGGGACTTTCCCCATTTTCAGAACTTAAAGTCCCACATCATGGGAACCCTTACTGTCCCTCTTAAACTGGAACAGTTGATGCTTGAGTGTCCCCCAGAGGCCCATGTATTAGAGAGTCAGTTCCCAACACGGCATTACTGGGAGGAGGTGGAAAAATTAAAATTAAATGATGACAGCTGATTAGGTCACTGGTTCATTCCTTTGAGGGGTGTATTAGTGACCTTGCTTTTTCTGTTGCTGTGACAAAAAACAAGAAGCAACTCAATGAAGAAAGGTTTATTTCAGCTTAGAGTTCAAGGTTACAATTCATGGTGGCAGGAGCCTGAGACAGCTGGTCGCATTGCCTCTGTAGTCAGGAAGCAGAGAACCATGAATGCTGGTGCTCAGCATGTTCTCTGTTTTTGTTGTTTGTTTGCTTGTTTTTGTTTGTTTTCAGCTGGGACTCCAGCCCATGATATGGTACTGTCCACAGTTGGGAATGGATCTTCCCACCTCAATTACCCTAGACTAGAAACTCCCTCACAGACAGGCCCAGGGATTTGTCACTGAGATGAATCCAGGTCCAGTCAGGGTGACATTATGACTCACCATTACAAGGAGGACAGTGGAGCCCAAGCCTCTTTCTCTGAATTCTTTTGCTCTTTGGTCAGGGTCTTTGGTTCTTCACACATTCCTGCCATCATGTACCAGCTCCAAAGCAAAGAGCCCACAGATCATGGATTACAACCTCCAACACTGTGATCCAAGATGGACCTTTCCTCATTCTAAACTGGCTCTCATGGGTATTTGCTGGAGCGACAGAAAGCTGACTAACACAGTTGGTCACTGGAATGACTCTAAGCTTTAAACAGGTTAAGAAGTGTGCTCTGTGGAAGCTGATCTCATTTGTTCTTATTGTTGTTGTTGTTTTAATTACTGACACTGCAATTCTGGGTGCCAAGATACAATGGAAAACATTTGGTTTTAATGGTCAGGGGAGGAAATAAAAATCAAAATTTTATAATTATCTTAATTTTCTACTCTGAAGATATGCTTAGTGTATATAGAACCATCACGTCACACGTTAATATAATCCATCTTGCATGAACAGATTTTGAAACCATATAATAAGAAAATTCCATTTTAAATATATGCCTACAATATCATTTACATGTGGTAAACTGTGGTAGTAATTTCTTATATTTTGCAAGTATCTTTTAACATTTTCTTCAATTCAGTTCATTTTTATATCTTTAATCATAAAACTATAAAAACAAGATGATATTGTTACTGGTACCATGGAATGATATGACAATTCATCGGGCAGGAAAGAGCACATTTCAAAGACCAATACAAGCAAAGGATATGTTTGGTGATATTAATGACCTTGGTATTGAAGCTGAGAGATTAAAACTAAGTTATGGGGTTATATTGCATCATTACAACACAAGGGGGAAACAATAAATCATCAGGAATTGAATATCGTGTAGAGATTAACAAGACTACATAGGAATTGGAAAATGTATATGCCTATTGCTGGGACTGGGAATGCGGATATTGGAAATGAGCAGTTCTGTGTTGTCCTTGAGATTTCATCACCTGTTGTTCCAGAAGGCACTTTCCCATTTGTGTTTTTCCTGTAAGGAAAATGTTTGCATTCTTGCTTGGCAAAATTGTTTAAAATATGTCAGAAATGTTCTTTAATCCCAGTTGAAAATAACAATGTTCATAGGGTTCAAAAGAGATTTTAAAAAAGTCATTGATGCTTAAAATTATGCCCTTTCAAAATAAATGTGGTATTCAAAACCAGAGGGCTGTGGAAGTGGCTCAGTGGGTAAAGTACTTGCTGTGCCAACATCTGGACGTGAGTTCAGATCCTCAACACCCACATAAAAGCTGGTGGACACACTTGTAATCTCATTGCTGAGGAAGAAAGATCCCTATGGTTTATGGCTAGCTGGTAGAATGGAATCGGTGAGCTCTGGGTTCAAGGTGGAGAGTGAGTAAGAAAAGCACCCAATGTCAACCTCTGGCCTCCCTCTACAAGTACACACAAACACATGCATGTTCATCTGCACACACGTGTGCTCACACATAGACACATACAGAAAAACTTAAATACGAAGAAAAAGAAAACAATCCACTCTAGCTCTCGAATTAAGGTGAATATTGATCATGAGAATTGACTATCAGTACAGAGTGCAATCATGGGATCTGAAGAGATGGCTCCATCGTTAAAGGCACTTATTTACTGGTGAACCCTAACACCTTGGATTCAACTCCCCAGCACCCACATAAAGCCAGAGGTAAACAGTGGCTTATGTGTCTGGCATTCATTTGCATGGACAAGAGACCCTAGTGTAATATATACTTTATAAAAAAGTGAAATAACAATCAGACTTATACTTTGAGAGCATTTTCATGCCACTCAACAGAAGTGATTAAATAGTGCAGACAAATCAGCCCTCACAGAATGTCTGGGTGAAACTGGCTGCCAAGATCCCACTCATTTTGGTCACCTTAAACAGCCAGCTCTGAAGTTAGAAAAAAGCATGTCGATGGTTACATTATTCAACCAACCCTCTTCCTCATTTTTTCCAGCTGAAGAAACAAGCTCAGAGTGGTTAAGTCTTTTGTCCAAGATACATAGCTTGTGTCACCGTTGCTATGGACACCATGGACATTTGTATCCCAATTCAGTGGTCTTGAATCTGTATTTCAGCAGGCACTGTGTACACTGCATAAAAATATACCCCCTCTTAGAGGCTTTCTCTGGCACCCCTTGGGTGTATCCTGCCCTCATATTTGCCTATTATGCTCATGGGAAACTCCTCCTATTCCAAGTAGCTCGAGAGAAGCTTTACCCATAATGCTGTGCATGCACTTAAGCCATCACCGGGCTGAACAACTCCCAGCACCTGAGATTGTTCCAATCGGTATCCTTTCTAAGTCTTTCCCAAACTGGAGTGAAAGAGCAGATCTCAAAACCTGTCTCCTTCATCTCTCCTCCCCTCCTCAACCCCCTCAGCTACCAGTAGTCATAGCTCAGAATGTCAGCTCTTGCTTTTTCTGCCTCCCCCAACCCTTCAACATGGCCACCTCAAGCTTGTTTATGTGGAATGAAGCAGACCAACACACAAAGAAAAGCAGAGGCAAGACATGAAGGGACAGAGAGGTAACCCAGAGGATTCTGGTTCACCCCCCCCCCCAAGCCCGCCACAGATATAGGTTCTGTTATTATGACCCAATCCATTTTCTTTTTGGTTAAGCTAGTTTGAGCTATGTTTCCATAATTCTCAATGCAAAAGCCCTTTACTACTGCGCTTCTCTCCTGTGGTACATTCCTCAATACACATATGATGTATGTGGCCAGGTGCTTATACTTCAGAAATAGCATTTCACAAGATCAAGGTGGGTCACATGTTTAATTCAGACAATAACAAGTGTTGACAAAAATGTAGGGACCCACTCTCAGGGGCACATTGATCTCATCTTGATGTTCTAGTTACTTTTCTCATCAGTTTGACCAAACACCTGACAAGAAGGAACTTAAGGGAGGAAGGATTTATTTTGGCTCATGGTTGGAGAGGGCTCACTCCTTCATGACTGGGAAGCCTTGATAGTAGTCATGGATCACAACTGAGTCAGCAGGAGCAGGAGGAAGCTGGTTAAGTCACCTGGGCTGTCATCAAGAAGCAGAAAGCTCAGGCAGAAGTTGGGTTGGGCTATAAGTCTCAAGACCCAACCCCTTGGCACCCCACTTCCTCCAGCTAGAACCCACCTCCAGTGCAAGCTTTCAACCAGCTTGGGATCAAGCATAGAAACATGAACCTGTGAGGGACAGGTCACATTATTGGCATAACCAGGTGAACAGCAGAGGGGAAAACCCAGGAGAGGTGAAGGTGTGTGGGACATTTGATTCTGGAGTTCACTTCTGAAGAGCCCTCGAGCATATTCTCAGGAAGACATGTGCAAGGATGCTCCCTGCAGCTTTATGGGGAAAAACCACCACTGAATGCAGCTAAAAGTCTACCATCCAAAGAATTATAAGGGGTTGGGAGATGTCTCAGTGGATAAAACCACTTGCTGTACCAGCTTGAGGACCTGCAAGGGCCCCAGTTTAATCCCAAGTACCCATGCAAAAAGCCAAGTATGGTCCTGCCGGACTGCTATCCCAGTCCATTGGCATGAGGGAGGAAGACAGGAGAATTAAGGTGACTCACTGCTCAGCCTCTAAGTGAACATAGCAGCTCCAGGTTCCCAGAGAGACTCCAACTCAAGGAAACACTGTGGAAACGTGATAAAGATACTGATGTTCTCCTCTTCATGGGACACACACATCGACGCAGACAAGTGCATAGACACACACACACACACACTATATCAGCTATATGAGTACACGCCATTCATAAAGTGCCATCTTTCAGAGCAGCTAAAATGAGAGGAAATCAGACTGCAAGATCTGTGGCATCTGCGACACCGGATGCCACTTACCGCAGATGAGGCTCAAGACACAACTCCCTCTGCTTTGTCTTTGCTTAAAACGTTCCAAAAATAAAGTTCACACACATTTTTAATATTATTTTTAAAAATTATATCTTTATTATCTATAATTAGATACACTGAATGAACAAATAATATATTGGTGTCCCCAGTACCCTGATTTCTCTCCTCCCTGTCCCCAGTCAGCTGAGTATCCTCCTCCACGGACAAACTGGCTCAGTCCATAGGGTAGGGGGTTATGGATAGCCTAGGAGTCAACCCAGTTCCACCCACTTTTGTATGTTGTTACTGAGGGGATCAATGTTTCTTGATATTCTCCTCCACCATGGCTCTCACAGTCTTTCCACCCCCTCTTCTGCTCAGTTCCCTGAGTCATGGTGGGTGAGTATTAAGGCTGCTTTATTGTTGAGGTCTTAGGGGCCTCTGTACTTCTGCTTTAGGTTGTGTTGAAAATCGTTGGTGTCTGTCTCACTGGCTTATACTGGGTTGACTGATTGGCTGTGGTTATCGGTTTCTTGCTTATCCCACCACTCTCTGTGGGGTTCCATGTGGAGCCTCCACGGTAGGTCTGGGGTGGCTTATCTCTTGCTAGGGTGTCAGCTGTCCGTCTGTGGCTTGTTGGATGGTTTGGAAAGGTCACAGCTCTCTCCCTGCCTTCTGAAAAATATAAACAGAATCTCCCTTGGAGAGTGAGATCAGGATAGATTAACTGAGATACCCATTTCTGAATTGGCTAGATTCTATTGTGAGTAGCCTCTTTGTAATTCACTTGTAAAGTGAATTTCTCTTTGGGGGCCTAAGATTTTGGTTCCTAATGTATTTTTGACAAGGGCTCCTTGTCACTGAGTGGATTACTTGGCCAAATTAAAAGCTGTTGATTACCTCCCCCAGGCTTTGGTGCCTCCATTGCACAAGTGTTCGTTTCTTGGTTCGCTCTTCTTTCTAAGAAGGAAGTGTGTTCAGCCTATTCATGGCAGCAGACTGCGTTTTATATCAGTGCTCTCTGTTTACTACAGCTGTCATTGAACATTTTCCCCTGGAAGCTTATGCAGTGCCTTCCAGCACTGCACCAACTACCATCTGAGAGCTGGTTACCATTCTGGGTCTCTTAGGGTCTCTTGGTGTTGATAGATGGCTTTCTGTGGTTTCTTCAGCAACAGGATCTTACCTTAGGCCTGGGTTGGGTATTCAAGAGCTTTGACAGGATCATGTCTTGTTTTGGAACCTCATGGGTCACTTTGGTCAACAGCTCATTGAGGGAAGGAGCCAATGATTAGGATCAGAAGTTGCGGGACTGATCAATTATTCATGGGCTTAGACTCTCTCCCCTTCTATTCACGGCCCATCTTGCCAGATGATGCCCACAACTTGCTCAATAGGTTATAGTATGCAAGTAAGGATTTTATGATTTCGAATCATGTTTGGTTTAGCTTCATGCTTAAGTCATCCCATCCCCCCCCCATTCCATACACCCCTTTCATAAGCTCTCACTTCTCCCGACCGGTTTGCAAAGAGTTTAAGGTTAACCTGGTTAGAACCACATATGAGGGAGACTATGCAGCATTTGAATCTCTGCTCTTTTGAGAGTTCGCTAAGTAAGATCTGCTCCAAGTCAGATTTTTCTCTAAATTCAATGTCATTTTAACTTTTTGCTGAGTAAAATTCCATTGTGTAAATTACCACAATTTTGTTATCTATTCATCCAGGAATGGGCATTTGGGTTAATTCCAACTCTTGGCTATTATGAATTGAGCTGCTATAAACATGGTTGCACAAATGCCTCTGTGCTGAGGTGTGACATCTCACAGGTAGATGCCTAGTAGAGGGATAGCTGGGTCCATTGGTAGTTCTATGTCTATTCTGTTTAGGAGTCTCCACAGTGCTTTCCATAGCAATTGAACAAGCTTGCAATCCCACCAGCAGTGAATGAGGGTTCCTTTTTCCCGGCATCCTTGCCAGCAATTATTATTGTTGGATTTCTTTATGATTGTCATTCTGACTGGAGTAAGATGGAATCTCATTGTAGTTTTGATTTGCATTTCCCTGATCCTAAAGGATGCTGAGCACCTCCTTACGTGGAAAAAGGCCATTTGTGTTTCCTCCTCTGTGAATTCTCTGTTGAGATCAATGCCCCATTTTGTGAAGGGACAGTTTGATTCAAGTGGGAACTCCTTGAGTCTTTCCACATTGAGTATGATTTGGGTTTTAGGAGTTTTGTATATTGTCTTTATTATATTGAGGTATAGGCTGTCTATGCCTATTATTTCCAGGGTTTTGAACATGAAGTGGTGTTGAATTTTGTCAAAGGCCTTCTCTACATCTATTGAGATGACCATGTGGTTTTTTTGGTTGAATTTATTAATGTGGTGGATTACATTTATTGACTTGCATATGTTGAACCATCCTGTATCCCTGGGATGAAGCTGACTTGGTCAGGGTGAATAATATTTTTGATGTGGCGTTGTATCTAGTTTGCAAGGATTTTGTTCAGGATTTTTGCATATAAGTTCATCAGGGATATGGGTCTATAGTTTTCTTTTCTTGTTGTATCTTTATCTGGTTTGGAGATTAGGGTGATGCTAGCTTCATAGAAGGAGTTTGGAAGCTTTCCCTCTTTTTCTGTACCCCTAACAAGCTTCAGAAAGAGTGGTTTCAGTTCTATGATGAAGGTTTGGTAAAATTCTGCTAAGAATCCATCTGGTCCTGGACTTTTCCTTTTGGGGAGGTTCTTGATTACATTTTCAATCTCTGTGGATGTGATAGGTTTATTTAGGAACTTCATCTGCTCTGAGCTAAGCTTTGGTAGTTGGTAGGTATCCAGAAATTCATCCATTTCTTCCTGGTTCTTCAATTTTGTGGAGTAGAGGTTTTGGAAGTATGACCTGATGATTCTTCCAATTTCTTTGGTGTCTGTTGTGACCTGTCCCTTATCATTTCTGATTATGTTAATTTGGGCCTTCTCTGTTTTTCATTTAATTAGATTGGCCAGGGTTTTGTCAATCTTATTAACTTTTTCAAAGAACCAACTTTTTGATTTATGTATTTTAATTGTTTTCTTCGTTTCCAATTCATTAAACTCAGCACTGATCTTAATTATTTCTTTTTTGCCTTGAGACCCTAGGATTGGATTGTTACAGTTGTTCCAAAACCCTTAGGTGGGTGGTTAGGTGGTTGATTTGAGATCTCTCTGTCTTTGTTATGAAAGGATTTAGTGGTATGAATTTCTCCCTTAGGACTGCCTTCATTGTGTCCTACAAGTTCTGATGGGATGTGTAATCATTATCATTTATTTCTAGGAAATGTTCAATTTCCATTTTGATTTCTTGAATGACTCATTCATTGTTTAAAAGTGTATTGTTAAGGTGCTGATAGTTGGTGTAGTGTCTGCATCTTCTGCCATTGTTAATTTCTAACTTTAACATATTGTGGTCTGATATGATGCAGGGGGTTACATCAATCTTCCTGAATTTGTTGAGGGATGTTTTATGATCTAGTATGTGGTCAATTTTGGAGAAGGTTCCATGCACTGCTGAGAAGAATGTATATTCTGTGTGGAGTGGAATATTCTGTATATATCTGTTATCCCTAGCTGATCTATGGTGTTGTTGAGCTCCGTTACTTCCCTGCTGACCTTTTGTTTGGATGATCTGTCCAGAGATGACAGTGGAGTATTAAATTCTCCTAATATGATGGTATTGGAGTCTATATCTGTTTTGATTTTGAGTAAATTATGCTTTATGAACTGAGGAGCCCTTGAATTTGGTGCATACATATTTAAGATAGTGATATCTTCTTGTTGGATCATTTCCTTGATGAGCAGGAAGTGGCCATCATTGTCATTTTTTATTGATTTTGGTTTAAAGTCTATTTTGTCAGATATTAGTGTAGCCACACCTGCTTTCTTATTATTCCCACATGTCTGGAAAATCATTTTTCATCCTTTTACCCTTAGGAGATTACTGTCTTTAGAGATGAGGTATGTTTCTTGAAAGCAGAAGATGGAAAGTTCTATTTTTCTGATCCATCCTGCTAGCCTGGGTTTACACTGCCTAGTCTTGCATGGATATAAATCTAAGAAACACAAACAAGAAGCACATTCATTTCTGTGCCCCTCTAAGGAAGGAGGGAGGGAACACACAGGTGGCTTCCACTGAATCTGATTGATACTTTGTGAGAAAAAACTCATCCAAAGCAAATACCTCAAAATTGTAAGACTTATAATGTGTAGACGGGAGGTCAATACTCTTACATGTGAGAAAATATGTAAATAACAATTAGAAAAGAAGTTGAACATAAGAATTTTACATCGTTCAGTTAATTAATTAGCTCTTGAGGCCTGTACCCCTCCCCCAACACCTTTTGCCGCCACCAGAGAGGAAGTGGCTTTCTGTCACAAGCACTCTGATGATGGGAAGGTGACATTCTCGAAGCTCTCCAGTCACTTTTGATACACAGCAACGGACAGCTGGATTGTAGCAATTTAATATAAATGAAAAGGGCATCTAGGCTGTAATGCCGATTTATGAAAGCCAATAGCTTATTTTTATTTTCTATTTTATTTATTTATTGCCTTTATTATTATACCTACAAACCCCATTCAGTGGAAGCAGAAGTCTACCCTGGCTGCCTTCTGGGGAATTCTGATATCCAGCTGGCTTAATGCTCCAAGTTTCTTAAAGCAGGAGGTTCACAAAGGCTTTTCTGAGAGCAGGATATAGCTAGTCCTTTTCCCATTGGGTAAGGGATTTTGGTATGCCTAGTATTCCACTAGTCATGGGCAAACTGCATTCTTTTCTGCAAGCAACTAATTCATTTATTTAATGGGATTTTTAACGTGTACATGTGGTGCATAGTGCCCCCACCCAGCTTTTACATGGATGGATAGGGATCCAAGCTCAGGACCTCATGTGTTCATGGAAACAGTGTATACCCATTAGTCGTCTCCTCAGCTCTGAGTTAATGATAATTTCTTACATAAGCTGGTGATCCCAGCAGGCCACAGCCCAAACTCTGTTCATTAACAATGAGCCTATGTTACGGGTGGCTGAACTCAGGACTGGTTGGTGGATAAGAGGGAATGACAAGTCATCGGCTTCTGGCAGGGGGACAAGGCTTGGAAGCACATCTTCCAGCAACTGAGAAGGCCAACACATAGGCTTCCCTTGTGGAAATCTGGGCTTCACTGAAATTTACTACATAAGATAAACAGAGAAAGGAGAGCTATGTTTGGGGAGCTCGTCTCTGCTCCAAACCATCTTACTCGGGACAAGGTGTGGAAAGGCCTCAGAGTCATAGAAACCCTTCTCAGTCTGCCGTGTCTCCTTGGGAGGCAGGAGGGAGGGATCCCTGGTCTGCTATGACCCAAGGTCCCGCTGCAGAAGAGCTCACACACAGGCAAAGAAAAATACCTGCAAAGAACATGAGTGTTGTTGCCCACCCAGGTTCTTGGAAGGGGTCTCTCAGAGTCTAGCTTCCCATGGTTGAGGGAGATGCTGAAAGTACTCGTGGTTTTAGATCAGCCTGTCACCAAGGAGCCCCAACTTCCTGCTCATCACTTTGCTAGGCTGTGAACAGCAGGCCTTGGTTTATAATCCACCTGGGCTTTCCTAGCTGCTTGACTTCCTGTTTTCCATGCATTTCTGCTGCCCTTTATGATCCCTTACACATATCTGCAGCATCTTAGAGTGTAGCTACCACTCACTGCAAAGGACCCACAGTGACCCGCTTAAAAATGTAAGTGTGAAAGGAAGCTGTGGGCATTGCCTGGTAAGAGGGATCATGAACAGAATGAGAGGAAGACTAACCCCATGAAAAATTGATCAGACCTGCAACTCCCTGTCCCAGTCATTGGTTCCTTCCCACACTGAGCTCTTGATCAAAAGGTTCCCAAAATAAGACAGGCTTCTGTCAAAGCTCTTGAATACCTTCCCCAGGCCTAAGACCCTATTGCTGAAGAAACACAGAAAATCATTGCACAACACCGAGAGACCCTGTGAGATCCAAAATGGTAACCAGCTCCCAGATGGTAACATGTGTAGTGCTGGAAGGTGCTACATAAGCTGCCAGGGGAAATTGGTCAATGATATTTGGAGAAAACAGAGACCATTGATATACAATTCAGACTGATGTCACAAGAATGCTGAACACACTGCTTTATGGTAGAGATCAGTCAAGAACTGATCACCTGTGCAATAGTGGTGCCAAAACCTAGGGGTAATCAATGGCTTTCAACTTGGCTAAGAGAACCACTTAGTGACAAGGAACCCTTAACTGGAATTGGTATCCAGGGCAGAAAGAATGTAAGAGCCATGGTGAGGGAGAACAACCAGAGACATTGTCTGCCTCAGCAACAACACACAAAGTGTGTGTGGAGGGGAACTGGCTACCTCTTACACAATTCATAACCCCCTACTCCATGGACTGATCCAGTATGCCCAATGAGGAGGATGCTCAGTGGATTGGGAACAGGAAGGAGGGAAATGGGGTTACCTTCATAAGATTAGCTCATACAATGTATCTAATTATGGATAATAAAGATATCAATAAAAAATAGAAGTGTAATTATGTCACTCCCTCCAAGACCAAACCTCCTTTGACCTCTCATCTGGAGCAAACCCCAAAGTCTCCTCTATGGTCCTCCAAGCCCTGTGGATTGTGGACCACCAACCAGCCCATCTACCATGCACCTCTGGCCCCAGCTTCATCTACCCTCTTGCTTCCACCCTGCTTGGCCCCTAGGCACACCAGTGTTTCTCAATGAACCAGACATGCTGCTGCCTGTACTGTTCTTCCCATGAGAGCTGAATGGCTCTCCTGCTTCCTTCAGGTCTGACTCCTCTGTCAAATTCTCTTCCCTGAATGCTCTCTAAAAATTCATGCTCCTTCACCACACATGATTCACCCTTCCCATTCTAATGTTCTCTAGAGCTTACCACCATCTGACATTCTATATGCTTTAGTCATTTGATGTGACGGTTCGCATATGAGGTGTCCTCCATAAAAGGTGCATGGGTTGAAGGCTTGGCCCTTAGTTAGCAGTGCTATTTCAGGGTCAGGAGGGGTCTTGCTGGAGGAAGTAGATCCATGGGGCAGGTTCCTGGGAGTACTCTTTCTCTTCCTCTCATTTTCTGTCTCCTGTCTGCCATCTATGAGGTGAAGGACCTTCTCTGCCATAGGCTCCCTCCCTCATGATGCTCTGCTCAAATGCCTGAGACCAAGCCACCATGGACTGAACCTTTGGAAGCCTGTTGTAGTTACCTTCTTGTTGCTGGGACCTTCATGTTGCCATAAGACACCCAATCAAAAACAGCTGATGGGCCGGGTGTGGAGGCAGAAGTAGGAGGATCAGCATGAGTTCAAGGCCACCCTGAGACTACATAGTGAATTCCAGGTCAGCCTGGGCTAGAGTGAGACCCTACCTTGAAAAACCAATAACAAACAAACAAAAACAGCTGATGGGAAAAATAATTTATTTTGTCATACAATCTTGAGGGGGAAGCTTCATAATGACAGGGGAAAGTATAACATGAGCAGAGGCTGGACATCACAGACATCACCTCCTTGCCACAGCAGATGGAACACAGCAATGGAAGAGTGAGCTTAACTCTGGCAGTTGGGAGCTGGCTATAATACTCTGAAGCCTATCCCCTAGCACACACTTCCTCCAGAAAGGCTCCACTTCCTAAATTGCCATCAGCTGGGGATCAAGGATTCTAAACAGTCCTTTAAGTTGTTTCCATCAGGTGTTTGTCACAGTGATATAAAAGTCACTGCTACAGTTGGTTAATATTTGTCTCTCCTCCCCAACCCAGTCTTCTAGACCATGAATTCTGTAAGTGCAGGTTATTTTTTTTCTGTTTGGGTCAATCCTATGTCCAGGGAGGGGAACCTGAACCATAGAAAATGTTCAATGATTATTTATTGAATCCATAAAAAGCCAAAAGGAAGCCAGGCATGGTGGGACATACCTTTAATCCCAGCACTCGAGAGGCAGAGGTAGGAGAATTGCTGTGAGTTTCAGGCCAGCATGGAACTACAGAGTGAGTTCCAGGTCAGCCCAGACTAGAGTGAGACCTTACCTCAAAAGCAACAGCAAAAGGACAGCAGGAAAGGCTACCTTTTGTGAACCCAGAAGATGGAACAAAACTATTTCATTCACCAAATCACCTTCTTACAGGCACATAGGAGACCCTCCTCTTCTCTGGGTTTTCTCCTTCTTCTGACTTTGGCACCTACCTGGCCCCTTACATGCCTTCATATCCTGCCTCTCCACAGTGTCACTGCTCCACTTGGATGGACAGGATGAGGGCTTTCTGGCCCTGGCCAGCTCTGCAGAACAATGCTTCCCCAGAGCAAGCACACTTGTGTCTCACTGACACTGATTTCCTCTGGAGACCAAGCATCAGCACAGGATCACTGGCTACCTCCTGTCTCTGTACACTGCTGTCTCAGAGACCACTCTCCATTGAGGAATGTTGAGGGGAGTGAGGAGGGAAGAGGGCTTCATCTAGCCTTATCTTGGGAAGCAGCTATGCCACACAGAAGGGTGGGTGACCTTCTTACATTAGGTCTCATGAGCAAAGTACTCCTAGAATAGAGATCTCTAGATGTCTTTGACATTGAGATCTAGCACAAGCTGCACACACACACACACACACTTCTGAAACAAAAGATTCATGACACAGTAATTATCGTGGTGGGGAGGTTGCACTTTGTCTTTTTCCATTCTGTTCTATTTCATTTTTTATTGAGAACTTTACTGTGTGAACATATTGCTTGTTGGTCTTATTCCCATTGGGTTAGACTCTTATGTTCCCTCTCCCCAATTCCATCCCACCAAGGGTCCTCCTCAGTGGGTTCATCAGTCAGCCTCTGTAGGGGAGACAATGTCCCAGGACACTCCTTCCCACCCTGTGGCTCTTACATTCTCCCATGCCCTCTTTCGAAGTATTATTCTCTGAGCCTTGGAGAGTGTGTTATGAGTCTTCTTTTGTATGGAGCTCTCAGCAGCCTCTGATTTTCTGCTTTGATGAGTTTTGAGACTCCTCAGTGTCTATTTCCATTTTTCTGGAGGATGTTCTCAGGCTAGCCATGAGAGTAGCACTTGTTTAATCTGCATTTTCCTCTGTAATGTTTCCTGAGCCTTGGCAGCTGTGATTACACATATATTTCATTTTTTAACTGTCAGTCAAGCCAGATGTAGGGTACACACTTGTTACCTCAGCTGCTCAGGAAGCTGAGGAAGGAGATCTGAGAATTCAAGGCTGTCCTGAGCTTCATAATCTAATAACTGAACAGATTAGTTTATGAAAAATGTTTAAATGCATTAACATCATTGTTTCTAATAACTCAATGGGTCACAGTCCACAGCTTAATCTCTGACCTAATTTGAGCCTTTGAAACTCATACAAACTTTCATAGCCTACCAGGTAGATGTGAAATCCAGCGTCATTGTAACCTCAAGGATTAATTAACAGTAACATCTAAATATGAAAGGGCTGTTGCTTCTGTTGGTGGCCCTTCTAGTTATGTCATGCTCGAATGCCTGTCCCAGATCAATGGGAAGGAAAGACAATGGATACTGTGGTCCTCAATATGCACGTATGGGGACTCAACCTCAGAGAAGTTGGTCACGCTTTGGAAATGTGCCTGTTTCCCACATCAAATGGCTAAGGAGAACCTAGCCCATCACTGAGTGTTGAGTCACGTGGGTTACTTTGCAGTTTGTAGTGCTGGAAGACTGGCACCACCAAGGTCAATCTGGAGAGAAAGGGTTGATCAGATCTTATATACATACTGGGAAACATTGTACAACTCACTGAAAGAATAGTGCCTTATGTTGAAAGTTACCCAGGGAAGGAAAGCTGGAGAGAAATGTATGTAATATGATTTATTTTTTATTGGAAAAGAAAGGTAGATGCTGTTTTGGAGGTAAAAGTCCTGGTAGATATTCATAGGACATAAGTGACAGCATTTCATTCTGTAACCCTGGTTAGCCTGGTACTTTCGAGGTCACCCTGGCTGGTCTTGAATGCACAGTCTTGAATGCACCTGTCTCACCACCACACTTGGCTGAAGTTTTTATTGTATCATTTCATTGGTTTCCAAAAGCGCTATATCACATCTTTTGGGAAAAACCTGACAAAATTATTTAAAACAATAAAAGGAAAATTCTTCTAGTTCTATTTTAGGTGAGGTGACCCTCAAAGGTCAGGGCAGGTAGAAGGGGCAGCATTCACATTGGAGTACATGGTTTTGACCCCAAAGCTGTCATTTCTTTAGTGTTACAGTTGTCTGTCCTGCAGCAAGTGTGGGGAAAACTTTGCACCTTAAAACTAGACTTGGGTGAACACATATGGTAAAGAACAGAGTAATATCATGTAAGAAAACATGACCCAAATTATCAGAACCACCATGCTGAAAGCAAATGTAAGCATGCACATGAGGTATCATAGTAGCTATTGGAGAAATGTAATGCTGACAGTATTTGACAATGAAATAATAGTGTGTGTGTCTCTGATGAAATGAGATTTCTTCCATTTGAGCTCTTAATTGCCTGCCACACTACATGACAGATAAATCTCGCTGTTGTCTCCACTGATCGAAAATAGGAAATCTCAAGCAATATGCCCAATGTCTTGAAATAAGCTAGCTTAATGAACCAGCAAATGAGACCTTTCCATCTCTTTATTTAACATTCAGTTCCCTGGATGGAGCAGAGTTTATTACATAGGTGCCAATTTTAAGGAAATGCTGCTAAATTCATTTATGATGAGAACTAATGTCTTTACAAAAGACTTCTCCTATGCTTAGAGCTATTATTTATTATTAAATTTATATAACGTTAGGTAATAAATGTGTAATCTATTCACGCTTCTGTTATTTATAGTTTGGATCTTGTAATATAGCCTCAAAATAATATGTGAGGAAATTAACTAGTTTCCAAGAAACAGCAATGACATTCAGAAAGACACAAACCTAACTCTGTGGCCTGTGTGATGATTCTCGATGGGCGAGGGGGCAGGGTGGGGACTTTGTCAAGAGGAGACTTTGGATAATGTCTGGGGGCATATTTGATTGTCCCAAGTGGGGTGGAGGAAACACTACTTGCATCTAGAGACCACAGATTCTGGCAAACTTCACATAGAACAGTACCTCAACACATGTCACTAACCTTCAGTACCAATAGTGCTGAAACTGAGTCCCTGAGCTCTGTCAATGTGTCTCCTTCAAAGACTGTGCTGTTTAATTCAGTGTGTGTGTGTGTGTGTGTGTGTGTGAGAGAGAGAGAGAGAGAGAGAGAGAGAGAGAGAGAGAGAGAGTACAAGTATGTACCGCAGCACTCCTGTGGAGGTCAGAGGTCAACTTCAGGTGCTGGTTTTCACAGTGAAACTGAGTCTTTTTGTTGTTCACTGCTCTTAAATCAGGCTAGCTGGCCCAGGAGCTTCTGGGAGATTTTCCTGTTTCTACCTCCCTTCTCACCCTAGGTATGCTAAGGGTGGTGCACCACAGCCCCTGCTGGTACTCATGGGTTCTGGGGATCCAAACTCAGGGGCTGTGTTTGTGTGGCAAGTGCTTAATCATTAAGCCACCCCTCAACCCAAATTTCATGTGTTTTTTTTTTAATGAGATCACTTTAAATCCTTGTCAGAGCAAAGGCTAGAAACTTGGGTCAGGCTGAAATGATTTTGTCCTCCCATCCATGTATTAACCAGGCCTGACCCTGCTTAAGCTTGCAGGGTCAGATGAGGTTGGGCATGTTCAGGGTGGTAGTTTTAATCCTAATGGCTTTAGCATTTCTGTAATGAAGTTGATGGAAGTGAGTGTAAAATGGACCTCTTCTATATAGATTTGAGAAATGGCTTTAAATGGCCCAAGTGCTTAAACCAAAAACATGTGATTAGCTAATATATTCCAAAATGTTAGCACATAGATTCAAGGCATTGGAAAGAAACCTGCTTTGATTTCTGCTGTAAGAGAGAGTCAAGGCCAGGGCTATAGTTCAGTGGGCAATCGATTCCCTAGTATGCACAGAGTCCTGTCTGGGTTTGATTCCCAATGCCACAGACAAAAACAAACACAGAATTGCTCCTAATGCACGGGTGGTTTCCTTCCTTCCTTCGTAAAGACTTGCAGGAATAAAGCTCCAGGGTTTCAGTCTCAGCTGTGCATGGGCTGCTCCCCCAGTTAGAGTGTGAATGAAGGCACAGGTGAGAAGCTCCATGTAGGGGCTATTCAGGCTGCTTCTGCTCACAATGGCTTTTCCAAACAGCGTTCGTCCCAGAGCTTGGACAGCTCAGACAGCTGGGGCACTAGAGAAAGAAAAAAGTCAGAGCCTAGAGTGAAGGCAGGAATGGGTGATCAAAAGGTGGAGACACGTGAACGCCTATTTCCTTGGTACAGTATTTATATTCTGCTTCAAGGTAGAAACCCCAAATGATTTACAAAGACATTTGATTTCAATATTCCAGAATTTCTCCTTTGATGCTCTGTATTCAGTTTCCCTTTCTTTTTCCCTTCTTTCTCTTTCATCTATATTTTTCTTTCATGCATATACATTGTTTGCTAATAGATCATATATCTCTCAAATGCGTGTACACACATATGTAAGCATATACACCCTACCAGTTTTTTTCCTATGGAAGACACTTGAATTCACTGAGACAATGGTAGACTTTACTGAGAGCATCTGACACTGTGCTGAACACTTCACATAGGATCTCTTCACACAAGCCCTGTTATTCTCACTTTACAGAGGAGCCCAAGCCAAGAGAGAGCAGTGATTTGTTTGCGTAAAGTCTTTCAACTAGTACACACATGACAGAGGCTGGATTCAATTAAGTCCCTCCCTTCACTTCACCCTCCCAAGAACGCTCTGCCATTGTTTACTTTAGCGTTAGAGTTAGACTCTTGGCGCTAAGCAATCTTTCGGCATGCCCACAGTGCAGGTGAGGAGAAACAGTTATGTGTCTGCTTAAAAAATTTTATTGGCAAATCATAATCATGTGTATTTATGGAGCACAATGTGGTGAAGTTTTAAAATTTATTTCACTTGACAGGTAACAATTGTACATATTTATGAGGGCGCCAGGCAATGTTTGATGCATGTATAAATTATATAATGCTCAAATTAGGGTAAACATCTCTATATTATGGAATATTCAAATAGTAAAAGCATTAAATTTCTTCTAGCCTTTTTGGCGTGTATGTAGTGTATGCCAACTGTTAATTCGTGTGTGTGTGTGTGCACGTGTGCATGTGTGTGCATGTGTGCGTGTATGTGTGTGTAGTCAGAGGTTGTCTTGGAGTGTCTTATTCAATCACTCTCTACTCTAGTCTTTGAGACCAAGTCTCTCACCTAGAGCTCACCAATTTGGTCGGACGGGCTGGCCAGCGGGGCCCCAGGATCACCTGCCCAGTGCTATGATGACAGGTCTACACCACAGCACCTCTAGTGCGTCATGTGAGTGCTGGGAATCAGAACTCAGGTCTCCATGCTTGTACAGCGAGCTCTTACCTACTGAGCCGCCTTGCAAGCCCTGTTCTAGCTTTCTGAATTAGAAAGCATGCCACCTTAATTGACCTGTTGTACAAAACTGCTCTAGCACTCACTTGTGTTAACTGTAGTTTAGTGCTGCAATAGACAACTTTTCCCAGGTTCAAGTGACCATTATTCCATCAACTTCTATGAGCACAACTATTTCAGGTTCCACTAATAGTGATTGGACCACACTTGTCTTTTTTGCTCTCCACTGAGAGATATTGAGTTTAGCCTCAGTTGGTGATATTTATCTCCTCAATTACCAGTGATAACAATGCTTTAAATTGATATGGTGCTTTTAGCTTTGCAAAGGATAGTCAAGTTCAGTTATCAACTCATCTACTCTGTTGTATTACACTAGAATTTTCAACTGATAGGCCTAAATAGGAGGCTAGTACATTATGAAGAGGAATGTTCTCTCTCAATCTCTCTCTCCCTCTCCCTCCCCCTTCCCCTCTCCCTCTCCCTCCGTCTCTCTCTCTCTCTCTCTCTCAGCAGATTAGGTGATGTAAACATTATCTAAAGAAAATTTTGGTGTCTGAGATAGCTTATTTAATCAACAGAGAATAGAGAGCACTTGGTAATATTAAAAATAATTATTTCAAAGCTAGGGAGCTGGCCTGGTGTGTCAAGTGCTTGCATTGGAAGCATGAGGACCTGAGTTTGAATCTCCAGCACCAGCATAAAAGCCAAGCAATGTGGCGAATGTCTTGGAATCCCACCACTGTGGGTGTGGAGACAGGTGGATTCCCTGGGGCTCAACTGGCTAGCTATCCTAGCCTAATAGTGTGTGCCAGATTCAGTGAGAGACCCTGTCTCAAAAAATAAGGTGGAGAACGATTGAGGAAGGCACTCAACATCAACCTCTGGTCTCCACATGTACAGACACAAGTAGAGGCACCTGGGTATACATATGTACCCGCATACATATAAACACACATGCACATGCCAAGCACATCCACATGCACAAGAAAAGGAAACCGAGAAAATGTCTTTTGCGTGAGGCTTGGAAGTATGAAAGTAAAAACCAACTAGGAATGATGTGGGTGCTTTCTTTTTCTGTATCAGTTTGTGATGTTAGAATTTGAACCCAGGCTCTCATGCATGCCAGACGTGTGCTCTGCCACTGAGCCATATCTGAAGCCCAGCCTCCTTTCTCCCACTCTCCCTCTGTGAAGCCAGATAGTTGAGGATTTACTGTACTATAATGCTTCCAGAAAGCACTGGAAGTGGGTTAAGAGCCAAGCAAAGGGCTTGGACTTGATCTCTGAAAGATACATGCTGTGCCTGGCGACAGAATCCTTGTTTCTGGTTTATAAAAAATATGCATACACTCACCATAATAAGAAACTAATAGCTATGTCGGCAAAGCCTTCAACTATAAAGCTTGCTAAATGGTGTTTAAAACAGCGGGAGAGCATTTGTCTATACATTTTCTATTACTGTTTTGAATTGTATGAGATAAGATTATATGGCATATTTTAACATTATGTGACAAAGGAAGGCAAAACCTCTTAAAATATATGAGGCTCTAAACTTATATTTAGATATTTCACTATATAAAAAGACAAGCTTGCAAAATGAAATTAATAGAAGGGATGTGCTCTGGAAATTTTAGGAGGTAAATCAAAGAAGTAAGGTGACTGAATGTGCAATTTCTATCCAGAAAGAAGGCATGAAGATACATTAGCCAGTGAAAGGTATATGTGTGCATAAAACATGTGGGGGACCTTACTGCCATGTTTGAAAAGTGAGTATCAAGTAACTATAAGTAGCATGTTGCTGAAACAATATCTCCTCTTAAAGCCAGAATTGCTAACCTGCTGTAAAAGAATACTGTGTGTCATCAAAGGTGACAATTTGTCTTTTCTCTGCCCATTGTATTTTCACAATTCTAGCTATTTCTGTTTATGTTTGGCATTATATACACCCAAGCACCAAATTTGCAATTTGTTCTTTTTGTATGTGTTTAGCAAAATTGTGACTATTCTTCCCTACTACCCCAAGAATGATGTCTGCCCTTATCTTCTTTTTGTAATACCAGAAGAGAGGAAACCTAGAGGCAGAAACCCAGCCTTGTAGTCCCAGAGGAGAGGGCAGGGAAGGGCTCCAGAGATAACATTCACACTCTAGTGTAAGTAAACCCCAAGGTGATATACATCCTCTCAAAGTAGCCCAAATTGTATAAAGTAATAAAATTAGATAGGTAATGTCAATAATGCAAGAGGCTTTCTCCACCTGGGATTTCTCCCTCTATTTTCACAAGGGTCAAACACCCTACCTCAGCCTTTACTCTGCTGAGCCTCTTGGTTCCAACATCCAGTGGGGTTGAATAATTGATATTCTGAAGAGCCCAACAAGGTTCTTCACCTTCTAATCTAATTAGCTATGGCTACAGACAAGGTTTTGTGCAATTCATTTTGCAGGAGTCAGACTGTCCTAGAGGGTGTGCAAGGTGGCTGCTGAGCTAGCTGTGTGGTGGCTTGAATCAGATGTCCCCATAGACTCATGTGTTTTGAATGTTTGGTTCCCAGCTGGTACAGTTTAGGATTTGGAGCCTTGCTGGAGGAAGTGCGCTAGTGGGAGCTGGCTTAGGGGTGTTACAGCCAGCTCCCCCTTGTCAGAGTTTGGCTCACTCTCCTGCTTCTGTTTTCCCCTGCTGTGGCAGAGGTGATGCCCCAACCTCTGCTCATGCCATGCTCTTCCATGCCAACATGAAGCTCCCCTTCAAGACTATAAGCCAAAATAAATTATTTCCTACCAACAACTGCTTTTGGTGGGGTGTTTTTCAGCAATGCAAAGGTGACTGCAATGCTGTGGATACATGAATGATGCTAGATTGTTCTAAGAAAGCACAAGCTCTGTAGGAATCCATCAGCCATTGATGATTAGCAATAAACCTTCTACCTTAATGATGAACATGCCTTCGTGTGGTAGGTTTTAATACTTATTCAAAAAACAGTGACTGCCCCTCCCTGTGAGTACACTATGGTGCCTCATGGAGAGCCACACCTTAGGCAGTAAATCACTGTGGAAATGAAGGCTCTCCCCTCTTTGCAGCTATAAGGGCTCCCTCATCTGCTCCTCCCTAGTGCCCTGGTAGAAGCCTTCATACCTCTTCCCCCAGGGAGCTATCAGATCTCTGCTGCTTCCACCCCTTTGTATTTTTGCTCTCCTGTTTCCCCTTTTCTGCTTCCTTTGTGGTTATACTGGAGAAATTCTAGTTCTGAGGCTGGAGAGATGGCTCAGTGGTGAAAGGCACTTGCTTGCAAAGCCTTCCAGCTGGGGTTCAATTCCCAAGTGCTCACATAAAGCCAGATGCACAGAGTGGTACATGTCTGTGGCATCATTTGCAGTGGCAAGAAGCCATGGCATGCCCATTCTCTCTCTCTCTCTCTCTCTCTCTCTCTCTCTCTCTCTCTCTCTCTCTCTCTCTCTCTCTCTCTGCTTGCAAATAAATAAAGATTTTTCAGAAACTTTTCCTGCTCTACTGTTGTGAAGGGTATTGATGGTTTGGTCCTCGAGGCAGTTAACTGGCAGTTCTGACAGATATTGCAGAGCAGGTTGGTTTGATGAGAGTCACTGAGACAAATTACCCTTTTAGAGATGGTGCTTAATTAAGAGATTTGATAGGCCATTTAGGAGCATGATGGTGTTACTGGCAGGGAGAGTGGGGGGGGGCTCCTGAAGAACAAGAGAGCTTCTTGCTTTTATGGAGTTTTGTGAGGGTGATGTTTCATGTCATGACACCCAGCTTATGTGCTAGGAGCCATGGAGGCATGGGGAGTCAGGAAGGCACAAGGTTGGACCTAATGTATAGCTCAGGAAGCCTTGGGTTTCCTGGGAAACGGAAGGCTGGTCTTGCTTTCCCATTCATTCGACCTTGGTTTCTGGGCAGCAGGGGTATGGAGAGCCCAGCTTGCTTGTCTTCCTGCCCCCAACAGCTGCAGGGGAAGAGGACTTTCAGGGAGAGACACCCCTGCCTGTGGGTGTGACCTGGCAGGTATGTTCTGACCTATCTTGCCATGGAGAGCAATGGCACCATGGTCTCTGCCAGCAGCATTGGTCTGCAACATGTGGGCATTGTCCAGGCGCCTGAGGCTTGCTGTGCCCTGGCTCATTCTTTCTGGGATTCCTTTTTCTTTATAAAATCCCTGATGGTGCCACAGACCAGACATAGAGAAGACTCGCCCACCCATCCTGCCCCTGATGTCCAAGTGGAGCTGTGTAAGGGCTAGGGTGAACCTTCACTGTTTCTACTTGCTTCCAAAATCTGGCTGCCTGGGTGCACTCCCAAATGTGTTCACAAGTCAGAGTTCTTATCTTCAGGAAGCATGGGGAGAGCTGTAAGAACATGCTCGGCCTTACTGGAGGTGGAACTCTCTGAAGCTAGTTCTGTGATAAGTTTGTAAGGAAAACTACAGATAGACTTTAGTGTTTGGAAGCCATTGGGACTTGGGGACATGTTTGTTTCTGCAGCCTCACTATCCTGGAACTTCCTAATCAGGTAGCAAGGGCAATCTGAAATATTATTTAACCATTTCACACCACTTTGGGTGGGAACTTATTCTAGGATAAATGCACTTCTAAAAATATTTTCCATTCTCCAATGTCTGCCTTTCCTATTCTCCTGTTAAGTTACTGTGTGAGGTCCTCTTTCCTTCTTTATGTCCACTGTATTCACTAAGAATAATTAATGCTCTTTGGGCTGGAGATAGGGCTCAACAGTTAAGGGCACTTGCTTGCAAAGCCTTTCAGTCCAGGTTTGGTTTCCCAGTACCCACATAAAGATAGATGTACAAAGTGACACCAAGAGGAACTCCACTCTTGAGCTCAGACTGCTTTTTGCATATGTATAGCTAGAATTCCAGACCCACCCCAGAAATACCTTAGGGCTGAACCCTAGGATCTGGCCAAGGTGACACACCTCCTCCAGCCAGAACTGGCTGGAGACAATTTACAATTATAATAAACTTTTGAATCTATTGGGGGACGTTATTCAAACTACCACACACCCCTACTGTTCCACCTTCCCCTCCATGAAGGACTTTATCCCCTTCAACTGTAAGCCAAAATAAACCCTCTGTTCCTTAATTTGCCTTTGTCAGGATATTTGCTTCTAGCAATAAGACAAGTAACTAATACATCATTATTCCTTTCTTCTTTACATATTTTCATCAAGGTTTTCCAATCATTTGTTTGACAAGCAGTTAATGGCTCCTCTGTGCCAGGCACTGCAGATACACATGAGCACACCAGACAAAAGTGCACCCTTCTTGTTACTTCTGGAAGGGAGACAGACAGCAGTCAAGGACACAATGGCACTTCCGGGGGTGAAATAGGTTATGCAGAAATATAAGTACAAACAGGGGCAAAAGCTCAAACCCACTTTGGTTGTATGGTTTCATTATCTTTGCCTCTCACTGACCTCTCTTAAGTACAGGTATTGCTACATGGGAGACCCATGGCTTATTGTCCTTTTGATTCTACCCTCCCACCCCCAGATTCATTCCCCAGACCCCCCATTGCTGAACCTATGGGAAAGCTGAAAACCTTCTTGCCCCTAAGTCCATCAAACACTTTTTGCTCTTTCCATCTTCACTTGACACCTTTGCAACATCGAATATGGTCCTTCACTCCCATATTCATGGGAAGTGCCCCTGTGATGGAGATAACTCTGGTCATGCTTTCCTGGTATCCTTTGGAGTCTTCATCTTATGAATTGGCATTGAGGAGACAACAGGAAGGCTGTGGCCTTGGCCCTTTCTCTTCTCTTGTTATTATTCATTTCATTATATTTTATCCACCCCGCAGCCCTGCTCCATTACCTGCATATACTCCAGTGATTCAAAAAGTCCACATCTCCAGCTCCAATGTAGAACCCACGTATGGACACTCCTGCCTAGTGTCAGCTGTGCTCTGTGGTCCTGCTACACTGAACACACTAAGATGGCCGTGTGACATCTAGAGTCTAATGCATAATATATTGTGTGAGTCTGTGGATTATTCTGGGAGTCACTGCGCACATCGACTTCCTGTTTATCCATGGATTTGTGTGGACAGTCTTGGGACAGCAGTGAGCAGACAAGAGGAAGAACTCTCAGGAGGTAATTGCAGTGAATGGCTCATTTGTTAGGTTGGGGAGGGTGTTTATATGAGGAGGGAAAAGGAGAGATGGGAATAAGCGGCAAGGGGATTGGTGGGGGCAGAGTAGCCTATGGATGTCTCATGAAAGGATTGGCAGGGGCCAGCTGCATAGATAAGCTAGAGGGACTTTTTTGTTGCTTGGGTCTTGTTACCACCTTATAGCTGAATTATGTGAACTCTAATAAACTCAGACCTTGAACTGCTCGAGGTTGGGGAGGAAAGGAGACAGCCAAACTCCTGTCAGTCTCAGGATGAGATAATTGGGGTTTCAGGCCAGCCTCAACTTTCCTTCAACCCTATGTCCTCCATGCCTCTCAGCAGGATCCCACAATGTTGAAATTGAGTTCACCATACGGTTCACTCCCTATCCACGCCACCTCTAACCTGCTCCTGCCAGCTGTTCCCCATCTCAGGAGGCAGCCCCCCTGCTCTAACTCTTCACCTGCCAGAGCCAGAAAGTCAGTACCATTCTCCCTGCCCACTCTCCCATCTACTTCGAGGTAAAGTGAAACCAAGCTGGCATCCTTCAGACTGTTCAAATCCTTCACTTGCCTTTTCCCCTGTCCCCTCCCTCAGACCAGGCTGCAGTGAGACACATACATGGGTTTGATTATTCCAATCTCCCTGTCCACTCAGACCCTATAGTGATGGAGATAGAACCTAAGGCCTCGTGTGTGCTAGGCAAGCACTCCTACCATTAAGCTATATCTTAGCCCTTATAAGTGTGTGCACATGTACACGTGCATTTGTTTGTCAATGTCTGTGTGTGTGTGTGTGTGTGTGTGTGTGTGTGTGTGTGTGTGTGTGTGTGTGTATGTGGAACCAGTGACAATCTTGGGTATCATTCCATCATAAATCCATCTATGTTTTTTGAGATAAGAACCTTTCTTGGTCTAGAACTTGCCAAGCAGGCTAGAGTAGCTAACCCAGTGAGCCCCAGGGATTCTCCTATCTCTGCCTCCCCAATGCTGTTACCACATCTGGCTTTTTTTTACGTGGGTTCTTGGGGTCAGACTAGAGTCCTGATGCTTGCAAAGCAAGCCATTTACCATCTGAGCTATCTCTGCAGACACTCCACCCCTGTCCATTTGTAATGCTTTATTCTGAGACACTAAATTGACCAGATTATATTTAAATTTTCTCTGTAACCCAAGACTTGAACTTTGAAATTTTCTGCCTCTCAGCCTCCTGAATAGCTGGGGCTACAGGTCTATGGTCAGGATGAACTTTCTGGATTTTTAATCTGATTGAAGGGATTGAGGCTCCTTAGAACTAGTCTCAGGAACAAGACTGTATTGGACATATCTCCATGTACCCTCCTTGTACCTGTCTAATTTCTGAAAAAAAAAGTCAGCCCACTTTCCACTGAACACCCCAAGTTAGTTCTGGCCCCAGTGGATCTATAGGCCTGCCTGTCCTATAAGCCTTACTGCCACCTGTTCTGGGTTCTCTTTCACCTCCAGGACACAGAGCATCGAATGGGGTATGAGATCTGACGTCCTGAGCAGTGCCCAAGAGCCAGGTGGTATAACCTAGAAGTATGGAGAAGCTGCCTGCCTAAGGGTGCTTCAGGGACATGGGAGATGGAAGGTAGCTTGCAGGAAGGATGGGCAGGAAAGTTCTCCTTCTTTCTCCTTTTAGGGTCTTTTCCAAGGGACATTTCCTCTTACCACCTTGCTGAGTCTGCCAACTGAGTGATGGATTGCAGAAGGGCCCCATCACACCTAGGAGCAGACTTAAAAGAAAAAGCTAAAACATACTACAACCTATATTTTGTTTTATTATTGCGAGTCTTCTGAGAAGACAATATTGTAAAGTGTAATTTAATCGTTAGGTTTAATAACTAGGTATAAGTTGGCTTCAGAAGAATGCCCATGTTTAGACCCCATCTCTTCCACTGGCCTGTTTTGGGGTGCGTGCACGTGTGTGTGTGTGTGTGTGTGTGTGTGTGTGTGTGTGTGTGTGTGTGTCCCCTTGACATACACATAAGCAGAGTTTCCCTCATATGAAAAGTGAAGCTATTAGTAGTCGCCGCATCATAGAATTGCTGAGAACAGTAAATGAGTGATATATCTAAGGGCTTGGCACAGTTTGACAGGTGGTGATAAGCAGTAGCTATTTTATCATCATTATTAAAGAGGGCAGTTTGTCATCACCTCCTGAAGTTTTGCAGTGTATTAGCTGGCATGTTTCTTGCTCTAAGATATCTAAAAGCCCGCCCTGTGGGGTGTGAACCACAGGAAAACGTATTGTCTTATATAAGAGGAGAGCGTATCTCCAGGAACTCAAAGATGCCACAGAACCTGTTTCTCCCATGTCACCACGTCTTCTTCCTCCATGTGGCTCAAGCCCAGTTCTCAGCCGAGGTTCCTCGTGTCTGCAGAGTAGCTGCCAGTGGCAACTGGAAGAGCTACTGCTCCTCATCCTTAGCCATACACCCGAGGAAAAAATAAAATCTCCTCTTCATTCTGGTTGGACCGACTTGAGTTACATCACCAATTGGTCATAGGGATTGGAGGTAAAATGGGTGGATGTGAGCTGATTGGCTTAGATTCCTTAAGATCTACTCCCAGAACCTGATCTTGGGGAATATTACCCCAAGCTGTGAAAGCTGTAAGATGCTGAATACTTGACTAAAAGCTGAGTTTGTGAGGAAAGCATACCAGAGGGCAGAGGAGATGGCTCAGACAGCAAAGCACTAATCTCAGAAGCATAAGGACCCGAGTTAGATCCCCAAACGCAGGTAAAAATGCCACACATGATGGTGCATGCTTGTAATCCCAGTGCCACAGAGTCAGAGACAGGTGCATCCCAGGGCCTTGCTGGCCAGCCAGTCTAGTCTACTTGGTAAGTTCCAGGCAAATGAGAGACCCTGTCTCAAAAAAGTGGGCAGCATTCCTGAGGAGCAATACCTAAGGTTATTCTGTAGCCTCCACACATACATGCACATTTGTGTATGTGCACATGTAAACATGAATCCACACATGAGCTAAACAAACCACAGAAGTGAATGAAGACCAACGTGAGTGGTCAGCACTGATCACTGTTAGAGAACATGGAGATGGCTTGGCATGGTGGTGCATGGCTTTAATCCCAGCACTTGGGCGGCAGACATCATTGTGAGTTTGAGGCTAGCCCAAGACTACATAGTGAGTTCCAGGTCAGCCTGAGAGACTGGGATAGAGCAAGACCCTACCTCAAAAAAGCAAAATAAATAAACAAAAAGGAAAAAATATGGAGATGTCTCTATTAATGAAGAGGATGACTTCTAACACACTGTATAGTGGATATATATATATATATTCATGTTCATATTTTATATCTTTTAGGCTGAGATTTATTGATTGCTTGGTGCCAGCAAAGCTAAATCCTTTTCACTATTCTCTTCAACCTTCACAAACACCCTCCTTCATTCTATCAGCAAATATCTCTTGTGCACCTACCACTTTAAGCACTGTCTCATTACAGGGAATATAGCAGCAAAAATATACATTACCCCTTGTCCTCAAAGAGAATAAGAAGGATAGATTGAACTCTAAAAGGTTTTGAAGCTTGGAGTGTGCTGTGGTCAGCTTTCTCTGTTGCTGCGAAGAAAGAACCCAAACAAAAGTGGCTTGTGGAGGAATGGGTTTATTTGGCTTATGGACGTGAGGGGAGACTCCATCCTGGCAGGGAAAACGATGGCATGAGCAGAGGGGTGGACATCACCTCTGCCACAGCACTGCAAACAGCGGCAGTTAGGTGTGCAAAACACTGGCAAGGGGAAGCTGGCTTATAACCCCATAAGGCCGCCCCTGACAACACAGCTCCAGTGAGGTTGTAAAACCCAAACTTCCATCAGCTGAGTATTGATTACCCAGAACACATTTGTTTGTGGGGGACATCTGGATCAAACCATGATAGTCTGCCCCTAGCCCCTACAAACTAATAATCATACATGATGTAAATACAATGTGTTCAGCTCAACTCTTAAGTCCTCACAGCTTTCAACTGAGCCATAATACCAAAAATAAACCTGTAATGGCACAGAACATTCACACTGCAAAACATGAGGCACGGCAAAAACAGATTGAACCAATACAAGATTTAAAACAAACAGGGCACCATCAATCTCTAACTCCAAGTTCAATGATTCTAACCAATAACAAGTCTCTTGGAGATTCAATTCCACCCCTCTAGCTCGGCTACTCACAGTCCAGGAAAACTTCATCTGGTACTGGCAGCTCGCCTTGGCACCCATCCATAGTCCGGGAATTCACTGGGTCTCCATTGCAACCCACAGTTCATCCTCATGGTTTCATCGGGCTCCATGCAGGCAACCTAGCACACCTGCTTCACACACCAATGGCCATTTTTCAAAAACTAAACTGTGTTGTAAATCCAATGACCCTCTCTTCTTACATTTGTTATACTTCACAGAACCAGGTAGTCTACCAACTTGTTAATCCAAGGGGGAACAGAGCATTCAGGCCCCTTACTTCAAAGAATCTGCATTCTTCCTGTTGTTCCAATGCAGACCAACTGGTCCAATCTCAGTGGTTGTAATATCTCAAACAATTGCAGGTGAACGGGCAGCAGTTTTGACCCAAAGATCGTTCTTTCTGTGCCATCTCCATCTGCTCACACCAGTCCATCTTGAGTAAAGCAACCCTGCACAGGTTCTCAGGACACAGGCAGGCAGAACACAGCAAGCCTCTCACACAAACTGCTTCTGGCACAGTCCTGACAAAGTTCTTTCTCCCCATTGTAAGCCAAACCTCACAGTCCATAGTTCTTCCATGAAGCTGTGCTCACAGCACTGCGAGGCATCTCTTAGGACAAGGTTTCAAATCCTTCCATATTCCTCCTGCAGATCACTTCCTAAAGGTCCAAAGCCACAGAATCAAGGTTCCAGCAGCAAAAGATGACCCCACTCCTGATATCAAAACTGTTGTGGTCAGCTTTCTCTGTTGCTGCAAAAAAAGAACCCAAACAAAAGTGGCTTGTGGAGGAATGGGTTTATTTGGCTTATGAACTCAAGGGGAGACTCCATCCTGGCAGGGAAAATGACCAGAGGGGTGGACATCACCTCTGTCACAGCACTGGAAATAACAGCAGGAAGGTGTACCAAACACTGGTAAGGGGAAGATGGCTTATAACCCCATAAGGCTGCCCCAACAACACAGCTCCAGTGAGGTTGTAAAACCCAAACTGCCATCAGCTGAGGATCAATTACCCAGAACACTTTCATTTGTTTGTGGGGGACACCTGGATCAAACCATGACAGGGTGACAGAGCTGAGATTTGGCCATGGGGCATCCAACTCTGAAGCTGAGGGGGTTCTCTATGTACAGCAGAAAGTATAATGACTGAGAGGTGAGTTAGAAACTGAAATTCACTCACAGTGTTCAGCCAATCACAGGCTTCCTTTTATCAAGCATCTGCTTTTATTGGGGGGGGGGGAGATTCATTGTCTGAAAGAAGCCTTGCCCAGGCATCCCATTTTGTGACCTGTCCTGGAAAATCAGGCTGGAGGGAGAATAGCCGAGCACAAAATCTGGAAGGTCTAGCCAAACCAAGGGAATCTCAGGCTGACTCCATGAGCAAGGAGGGCTCGGGAAAGCTTCCCACAGGAGCTCATTATTCTTCTGGGACCTCCAGCTGCTGTTTTCAGCTGGTGTGTCTCCTGCTCCTTCCAGACCTCTGAGCAGGAACCTGAGTGAATTGACATTAAACAGGCTGGGTCCCTCTCGCATCATAATCATCTAGTAAAGCTTTAGTATCCAACTTTAAGCTATTTTTGTTTTAAATTTTATAACATAGAATCAAATCTGTACACTTTCTTTTAATTATCCCCTAATCACATGAAGTTGACTGGATTCAAATATGTGTTCACAGTAGTAATGTTTGTTTAATTAAGGTTGTTTTTATTTTATATGTTTTGTTTGCTTGTTTTTGAATCAGGTTTCACTTTAGCCCAGGCTATCCTCGAATTTATGAAGAACCTCCCACCTCAGCTTCGAGAGTGCTGGGATTATAGGGTGGGGGCACCTCGACCAGTTTAGAGGTATTGTTTGTTTTTAAATTTAAGACATGGAATCTCATTGCATTGTTTATGCCAGCTTCCAATTCCTGGGTCCTAAAGATCTTCTTGCCTCAGTCTCCCAAATGGCTGGGATTTTGGGTACCACTACTGCATCAAGCTCAGATTAAGTTGTTCCAAACCAATCTTAATAAAGTTTTCAAGCAACCACTATGTGTTTGGCACTATGCTAGATTCACAAGGGAGGAGGGGCACAGACAGGCTCTGTCCCTCAGAGAAGGTGTATTCTCAGGAGATGCTAGTTGAGAAGCGGGGGAGTAGGGATACAGTTTAGAGCAGAGGGAAGTTCTGAGGCCAAATGTCAGGTTCAGCCCCATCCTTCAGGGAACTCTGGAAGGTGGGCTGCAGCGCAGAACTTTTCCTGATTCAAGATAAACAGCATGGTGTTGGCTGTAGGTCACAATAATGGGGAAAACAACCAGGTATTTCCAGTTCTGAACACAGAGTAGATCCCAATGTCCTGAGAGCCAGAATTCTAGAGTATCAAGACAGCAGAAGGTAGGTGTCTCTCAGAAAGAACAGAGAGCAAACACACTCCTCTTCTACCTGTGTGTGATACCCATCCACCTGGATGTGGGTGTCTTACGTTACAGAGTCTGGGAATATCTATAAGGCATAACAAGGAGAGACCTACGTAAAATTAATAACCATCAGGTAAACATCAGACATCTGTAGTTCAAGTCCAACATTCATAACCAGCGATGACAGTCTCTGGATTTCCAATTTCCATCCTTCTAGCTCAGCTGAGTAGCCAGAGAATACTTCCATCCTGAGCAAACAGCACTCCATGGTAGCC
Organism: Zapus hudsonius; assembly: GCA_004024765.1. Lineage (NCBI taxonomy): Eukaryota > Metazoa > Chordata > Mammalia > Rodentia > Dipodidae > Zapus > Zapus hudsonius. Next base: position 51,096 of record PVHP010007243.1, read on the forward strand.
CCTGTTCAGTCCTGGTATACCCAAACATCTTTGGGTCTCCACTGCAAACCACAGTCCATCTTACAATGGCTTTGCTGGCCTCTCTATCAGTGGCATCACACCCTGATCCACTTGCTGCATCTCAGCAGTGGCTCCTGGAACCAGGTAAACAAGTGAGTTCTACTGCATATTGTTGTACCTAGTGTTAAGGAAAGTATTTTTGTTCAGTGTTCTTTTGATTGTTGTTTGCTGATTATTGGTTGTTTTTTTTTTATTTTTCCTGAGATAGGTCTTACTCAATTGCCCAGGCTGGACTCAAACCCCTGCATTCACACCATCTTCCCGACTTAGCCTCCTAAATAACTGAATATTCAGACACATGCCACTGTGCCCAGCAGTAATGTATTGTACTTGTGAAGACAGCTGAAAGTAGAGAGCCATTGCATAAATTGCTCAGATCCCAAGCATCCACAAAAAATGCCAGGCATGGTGGCATGTGTGTATAATCCCAGTGCTGGGGAGGCAGAGATAGGAGGATCTCTGGAGCTTGCCGAAGGCTAGTCTAGCTGAATCGATAAGCTCTAGGATCAGTGTGAGACCTTGTCTCAGAAAACAACATGGGAGTATTTAAAGAAGACCTTTGCTGTTGATCTCTACCCTCTACACGCAATCCCCAAACACGTGTTGGAACATGCACATACACACATGAAGTAAACAGCTGAAAGTAGATGTTTTCACCACCCAAAACACTGTGTGACATAATGTATTAACTATCTCACTTTATCCAAATACTTCTTCCAATAATAGATTCAATACATGACAAATGAACACAATCTTATTTGTCCAATGTAATACATGAATGTATTTTTAATGATATGAAATTAACAGCAAGCTATGTTGCTGCTGTATTCATGGCTCTGTTCTTTCTTTCCTAAAGTACATCATATTAAGTAAGATAAACTTCAAGTGTAATTATCTATGTTACAATTAACAAATTATATACAAATTAAGGGAAATTTGGGAGGGGGACAGACCCTTCTTTTGGTCCTATGGGTTAAACTTTGAAAGCAAAATAAGGGATTACAAAAGAAGAAAATTACAATGAATAAGGTGACTGCAGATCACAGATGAGCTCAAGGACCCTGGCCCTCAGGTGTGTCCCTCCTTTCTCAGTGCAAATCCATTTTCACAGCTGTCAGAGATTTGCTGGGCTGGTGCAGTGAACTGCAGAGGTTTCTTTTTCTTTTAAAATTAAAATTATTCTGTAATTCACTGCAAAACCTTGACCCTACATGATAATTCAGTTTTTTAAAAAGTGATAAGTATGAAAATTTGGGGAAAATAGGTTCATAGAAATGGGCAACTATTTCTCTTCCAAAGGTCCTGTTGAGTAATATGATTATTTTAAAGTTAAAAACACACACACATACATGCATATATACATATACATGTACATATTATATACATATATATGTGTGTATGCATGTATATATATAAAGCGATTGTGCTGTAATTGGCCCAAGTTCATGCTACTGTCTGAAAACATTCATTAGCAGGTACTTTGAATTGTTTTCCAAGTGACCTGGCTTTATGCCAAGAAAAGAAAAGGTCAGTAAATGCTGAAGTGAATTTGCAGAGAGAGGGAGAAGAGAGAGAAAGTTGTTTCCATGGCTCCTAATAAAAGCATAGAGAGAAATAATGTGAAAAATGAAAACTAGTTTGCAAACAAAATCTATAAATATTTCCTAATGTTAGTCCCTTAAGGTCTCATTGTTTGGTGGTTAGCCTTATTCTGAGTAATCATGGGCTGCTCTCTATTTGCTTCTGGCATTTCTGAGGACCTCTGTCTGTGCTGTGCATCTCCGAAATAGCACCTACTAATTTCTTTTTCACGTCCCTCCTTCTGGAATATAGAGAATATTTATGCAGTCATCAAACAGGAAGTCAGATGAATAACTATTCTATTCAGACCTATAGAGTACATTTTTAGAATCAAAGAGTATGGTGTATATAAACTCAAAGCCCAGAGATGACACCTTCTGTAACATCCTCATTGTGGAAGAGAACAGCTCCAGTTGAAAATGTCTCGTTTCTCTAAGAGGTTGAGCAGTTCCTCTTCTGGTTAGAATGTGGCCTGTCCCCTCTGAAACACCTCCTGGAATTGGATTATCATTGTGGTGTTGGGAGATGGAGCCTTTGTAAGGTCATAAGGTCATTAAGAGGAATTAATGTGGTTCTCATGAGACTTGATAAGTTACCACAGAGTGGTCTGTGATCAGCCCAGACTGTCCCTCGTGTCTGACTTCTTGCCTATTTACCATTCCTCTTTCCTCCATAAAGTAGGTTGAGGTCTTGCAAAGAAGCCAAGCGCATACTCTTAGTCTTCCAGACTCCAGCGCAGTGAGGTAAAACCATTTTCTTTTCATTATAAATGATCCCATTTCAGGTATTTTCATGTAGCACAGAAAACAGACTAACATAGGTGGTTCCGTTGTTTGTTGAGTCCTGAGAGAATAGAAATGGCTCCCCAGGAGCTGATAAAGGGTGGACAGAATAACCCTGCTTTGCTCAGCAATACGGTTAGCTTGGTCAGCAAAACATCCACCTCCTCTTCCTTTTATCAGCAGCTTCATTCCCTGGAAGAACCACCCCTTCCCCACCCCAATTTCAGGTGGTCTGGGTTGGGCTCACCCATATGAATATCATCGTCATAGGTCTCCACACTATAACCCCATCCAATCAGTATAGAAGGTCCACAAAAACTTGATCCTCTGAGGACTGATGACCATAAAAATTGGGTATTTTCAGGACAAATACAGTTTCCCCCCAAATATTGTCAATCCAAGGTTGGTTGAATGTGAAGATGTGGACCTGCAGAGAGAAAGGTGATCATAGCTTGTAGCCCTTTGCCAAAGCTGTTTGACTTACTGCAACTCACAGAATCCTAGGGAATTCATAAAGTCAAAGTGAAGTTCTTCAGAACCTGGAAGAGAAGGCTCAGGGTGTTTGCACTATAGACTAAAGAATAGTCTGGAAGTTTTAGAGATTCTGTATGTAGCTGAAAAAAAAAAACAAGTTAGGAAATGGTTATTACAAAAAGTGCTTAGGTCTGGCATGAAAAAGGAATATATATATACATATATATATATATACACACACACACACACACACACACACATATATATATATATATATATATATATATACATTTGGAGAGAATATATGGGTTTCTACAGCAGCTGTGGGCTGATTATACAGGCATTTTATTCTTATGTCTTTAAATGTAGATGTTTCTGATTTTCTCAGATAAAGACACTTGCATAGAAGAGAGGTGAGGAGAGAGGATGGTACCAAACTTCAGTTATATAGGAGAACATTCTAGTGTTTTACAGCACACTGTGGGGCATACAGTTAACAGTAATTATGTAACAAAATAGTTAGGAGAGAGGATTTGAGTGTATCCATCACGAAAAAATAGTAAATGTTTAAGGGAATGAAAGTGCTAATTACCTTCATTTGATCATTGTGCTGTATAAACATATATTCAAATATAACACTATGGTTCTTTATTATGTACAGTTATTTTATATTGGTTGAAAATCAATTGAAGACTTATGAAAATCACAGAGCTTCTAAAGTGGGCCAATATTCATATTTAGCTCATAACATCATGAGGACTAAGTGAAGCAAACACTTGATAATTTAACATTATGTCAAGTGCTCAATAGATTTCAGTTTTGTCTCATTTAATAGCTGTTTGGGGATGCTAGGCGGATTATCTAAGACAATGCAAACTAACTGCTTCACGAAAATTCTGGCGTGAAGAAAAGGCTTATTTTAATGCTCGCTATTATCATCTTTATCAGCAGCAGCTAATCTGTTCTGGCCTGCAGGGCTTCCACAAAAACAAGTCATCCGAGGCAGTCTGTGGACGAAGCTTTCTTCTATCTTTTGGGCTGCTTGCCAGCCTTAAGTTTCAACAATCCTCACAGTTGTGTGTCAACAGAGACTCATGCAGCTCATACTGGCCTTGAACTCCAATAATGACCTTGAATTTGGGATCCTCCTGCCTCCACTTTCCAAATGCTGAGATTACAAGTATATTTGGAGAAACTACATGGATTTCTATAGCAGCTGTGGGTTGACCATACAGGCATTTTTTATTATGTCTTTAAATATAGATGTTTCAGATTTTCTCAGATAAAGACCCTTGCACAGGACAGAGGAGAGGGGTTCATACTGGCGATCAAATCCAGGATTTTGTGCGTGCCAGTTAAGCACTCTGCCAACTGCGCTGTGTCTCAAGTCTAAAACTTTGTAATCTGTAACTACACAGAGGCTGCTAGCCACATGTGGTTGCTTAAATTGAAATTAAAAATAAAGAAAAACTTATCTTCCTCCTTTCACATGCTCCGCAGTCTTCTGCTCCTTGTCATGTTGCTGTAACTGCACAGATGTGACACCTCTGTCACTGTGGGAAGTTCCATTGGACTGGGCCATGCCATACTGGAATGCAATTGCAACCAGAACTGTGGGCTGAGGAGATGGCTTAGTAGTTAAAGGTGCTTGTTTGTAAAGCCTGATGGACCCTGTGGCACGCATGCACACACATGCCAATAATTTTTTTTATTAAATTAAACCAGAACTGCAAAAAAGCAAAAAGCCCATTATTGTTGTTGTCCCTAAAAGCCCCACAGGGTTGCCTCATCTTAACCCAGTGACAACAGAGTTGCAGACTCAGGACTCAAGCAATCTGAAGCTCCAGAGAGGGGCAGAACACTTGGCATAAGCCTCCTGGGCGCAGGTCCTGGAATCCGGATGGCAGTCTACATACTAATTTATGATGAAAACCCTTTCTTCCTCCTCAACCCAAGATTAGGATTGTGGCCTTGACCCTCTCCCCACTGGCAAGTCCCATTATCATAGGGCTGTTGCCATATGTGGGTCAAGGGCAGTGGGCTATGTGGTCTGAATGAGGTATGTTCCCCAAGCTCAAGTGAATCTCTGGTCTTTCCTGTCCCTGAAGCCAGATGGGTTCATTCTCAAGCCAGGACCACTGAGGTTTGATTGTGACTGCTATTCTCCCAGACTTCCCTTTGTTGGTCTTCCCTGTCCCTTTTTTTTGTGAATATTTGTTTGTGTGTGAGTGCATGTGTGTGCACACTGGTGTGTGTGCTGGTGCATACATGTGTGTGGAGGTTAGAGGAAAACCTTGCTGTTGTTGTTCAGGATTGATGTTCAACTTTGTTATTATTTTATGACAAGGTCTCTTCTATCCTGAGGCATATCCAAATTGCTAGAACTTCTGATCCTCCTGCCTTATCCTCCCTCACGCTAGGGTTGTAGGCTTTTGCTACCACACCTAGTTTATGCAGGGCTGAGGCCAACCTCAGGACTTTGTCCATGCTAGGCAGGCACTCTACCAAGGGAGCCACAACATACCAACCCTGCCTACATTTTTGAAAGAAAAGTTTTGCATTTGCTTGGAATTCACCCATGAGGCTACATTAGCTAGCAGCAAGCCCCAAAGATCCTTCTGTCTCTGCCTCCCCAGAGTTGGGATTACAATCATCCTTCACCATGCTTAGGATTTTTAGGTGGATTCTGGGGATTGAAGGCAGGTCCTCATGCAAATGCGTCAAGCACTTTACTGACTGAGTTATCAACCCAGCCACCTTTAATTCTTTATTTTAAAATAAATTTAGACTTACAAAGTATAACAAAAATAATGCAGAGTGGCTGGTAGCTTTCCCTCAACTTTCACCAACAAGGGCACATTACACATCAGAGCGGGTTATCAAAGCAGCACATTGACATTGGCCTGATGCCCTTTTCTTTTAATAACAGCAGTTTTGTTATTGGTCCCTAGATGTCAGTCATTTCATTTGATTCTCACAACAATCTCCTATGATATCCTCATGGTTATTAGTGTGTGTGTGTGCATGCATGTGTTTGTGTGTACTCCAGCATGTGTGGGGGAGTCAGAGGAAAAAACCTAAGTGCCTGTCCTCTCCTTTCAGCTTTATTGAGACAAGGTCTCTTGGCTTTTTTTTTTTCATTGTTTGTTTGCCACTGGGAAGAGCAAACTAGCTGCTCTATAAGCTTCAGGTCCCCCTGGCTCTGCCTCCTGCCATCATTGGTGTGTTGGGATTACAAACACATGTGCCACTCTGCATCTGGCTTTCTATGGGCCCCGGGAAGGATTGAACTCAGGTCAGCAGATTTGTGAACCAAGTGCTTTAACCACTGATCCATCTCCTCCCAACCCATCCATATTCCTCATAACTGTTGCCCAGTTATTACTATTAGCTCGGTGTTATTGAAGAGACTGCTGCGTTGAGAAATTCACCCTCTTTCTCAAGGCCTCTGTGAAGTTTGACTTGAGAGCACACTATATACAAAGAATGCACAAAGACTTGAACTGGCAGACGTTAGA
>PVHP010007244.1:0-57369 GCA_004024765.1 Zapus hudsonius
GCTATCACACTCCAAGGCCCAACCACAGCAGCACATCTCCTCTACCCCCCAAAGGCTCTGCCAGCTTTGGATTAAGTATGAGGTTTCATCAAAAACACATGAGCCAATGGAGAACATTTTTCATTCAAACCACCAAAGAGTGCCCATCTCTGTTGCTTTATCCATATATTTCCTTGAAATGGGACTCTCTCCCTCAACCCACAGCTGCTCTTTTCAGTCATCAAGACCAATTGCTTATCTAGCCTTCCCTAACCAGGCCCTTCCCTAACCAGGCATGGTGTTACAGAGGTGTATGGTCATGCTCATCTTTGTGAAAATATATTAATTTATACAGAGAGAGAGAGACTGTGGGTGCAACAGGGCCTCCTGTAGCTGCAAATGAACTGCAGGTGCAGGTACCACTTTGTGTTGTGCATCAGGGCTCTGGGAAATGAAACCTAGGCAATTGGGTTTTGCAAGGAGTCATCTCTGACCATTGATCAGTCTCCTCTGCACATGTATATCTTTTATGTGGGTTATGGGTTGTTGAACTTGGGTGGTCACAGGCCCTCTTAACCTCTGACTTATCTCCCCAACTCCTCACCTCCCCTTACACTGTATCACAATTTCTCTTGCCCACCTGTTCATGGAAGTTGAGATTCAAATCCCTATAGTGCTGTTCTTATTGTCAATTTTTTTTGTCCATGAATTTTATCTCTAAGACTGACCACCAATTGAACAGTGAAGGAGACTTTTGTTATTGACTAAGAATAGAAGCTGGAGATATGCTCACAAATCAACTTCATGACCCTGATTCTGGTCATTCCAAAATGCAAAGTTGAGATCCGCTAGTATAAATGAGAACTTGACCTGATCTATCTCTGTTGGAGGTAATTAATTAGTGATATTAAAATGTCATGTGCCTTAGTTTCCATTGATTTCTTGCCTTCATGTCTGTCATTGTTTGATCCAAGCATCCCCCACAAACATATGTGATCTGAATGTTCAATCCCAGCTGATGGCAGTTTGAATATTAGAACCTTGTTGGAGCTGTGATGTTGGGGATGGGCTTATGGAAGTTATAACTAGTTTCCCCTTGCCAATGTTTTGCTCTCTTTCCTATTTCTGTCCTTACCATTGTGGAGCTTTCCCTCAAGTCTGTGAGCCAAAATAAACCCATTCCTCCCATCAGCTGCTTTTGGCTTAGTTATTTCTGCAAAATAATGAGAAGGTTGACTACAACAGTTTTGGTACCAGAGACTGGAATCTGTTGTAGCTGCTAGAACCTTGATTCTGTGGCTTTTGGCCTTTTGGGACTGATTTGCAGGAGGAATATGGATGGTTTTAAAGCCTCAGCCTAAGAGACTCCTTGCAGTGCTGAAAATACAGCTTAATGGAAAGACCTGAATGCATTTAGAACTATTGACTGTGAGGTTTGGTTTATGAGGGAGAGAAAGAGTGTTCTAGGGACTGTTCTAGAAGCAGTTGGTGTGAGAAGCTTGCTATTTCCTGCCTGTTTGTGTCCTGAGAACTTGTGCAGGGCTGCATTGCATAAAAATGAACTGGTGTGAACAGATAAAGATGCACAAAAAGCAAAAAAAATCAATCTTTCTGGTCTGAAACTGCTTCCTGTTTAGCTACAATTGTTTAAGCGATTACAACCATTAAGATTGAGCCAGGTAACCTGTGTTGGGACAGCAGGAAGAATACAGACTATTTGAAGTAAGGGGCCTGAATGCTGAAGGAGGTTTCCTGTTCTTCAAAGATGACTCTCCCCACCCATAACAAGTTGGTAGCCCACCTGGTATTATGGAGTGTAATAAATGCAAGAAAGTTGGTCATTGGATGTGCAACATGGTTTTGTATTTTTGGAAATGGCCATGGGCAGTGTGAAGCAGGCCTGTTGGATTATCTGCATAGAGGCTTGATGGAGCCATGAGGATGAACCATGGGTTGCAGCGGAGGCCCAGTGGAGATGCCAGGACTATGGGATGGCTGCCAAGGAGAGCTTCCAGCACCGGTTGTTTTCCCAGACTGTGAGTAGTTGAGCTGGAGGGGCGGAATTGGAACTTCAGGAGACTTGTTAGAATTAGCGGACTTGAAGATAAAGTTTGGTGTTTCCCTGTTTGTTTTAAATCTTGCATTGGTTCAATCTGTCTCTGCCATGCTGTCATGGTTTGATCCAGGTGTCCCCCACAAACAAATGAATGTGTTCTGAATGTGCTATCCCCAGCTGATGGCATTTCAGGAATTAGAACCTCACTAGAGCTGTGTTATTGGGGGTGGGCTTATAGGGTTATAAACCAGCTTCCCCTTGCCAGTGTTTGGCACACCTTCCTGCCATTGTCTGCAGTGCTATGGCAGAGGTCATGTCCACCCCTCTGCTCATACCATCATTTTCCCTGCCAGGATGAATCTCCCCTTGAGTCCATAAGCCAAATAAACCCATTCCTCCACAAGCCACTTTTATTTGGGTTCTTTCTGTGCAACGACTAGAAAGCTGACTACAACACATGCCAATGCCATCTTTTGCAGCATGAATGTCTTGTGCCATGATGGTTTTGGTTTGTTTGTTTTCTGGTATTATGGCTCAGTTGAAAGACCTTGATTATGGGGATTTTAATATCATTGAGATAGATTTAAGAAACTGTGGGGATTTTTGAAGTTGAGCTGAATGCATCGACATTGTGTATGATTATTAGTTTGTGGATGCCAGGGGCTGATTGTGATGGTTTGTTCCAGGTGTCCCCCACCAATGTATGTGTTCTGAATGCTTGATCCTCTGCTGATGGCAAGTTTGAGTATTAGAACCTTGTTGTAGGTGTGTTGTTGGGGGAAGGCTTATGGGAGCTATAGCCAGCTTCCTCCTGCCAGTGTTTGACACCCTCTCCTGTTGCTGTTGTCCACTAGATATTGGTCAGGAAGTGATGTCCACCCTCTGCTCATGCCATTGTTTTCCTTGCCTTCATGGAGTTTCCTCTTGAGTCTGTAAGCCAAAATAAACCCATTCCTTCATCAGCCGCTTTTGGTTCTTTCTGCACAGCAATGAGAAGTTAACTACAACAATGTCGCATACTGGATTTTAATATCCTCACACTTCTGTATATATAAGAACTTGTACAACCAGTGTACACTCCACACACACATACAAACTTATCTGTTACCAGATGAACTCCAACTTTTCAGATGCCTCCCATTTTTAAAAGTAGCAAACATTTATCAAGTACCTCCTTGTTTTAGGTGCCATACTGAGTAGTGGGTTAGAGCAGGAAGCACAATGGTGCCTCTGCCTGGTTTCTTGGTGTCTTCATATTGTGATTCTTCTTGACACCAGTGGGTGGAGGCACTTGTTAACAGGCCCTTGGCCCCCTTTTGGAATAGTCTCTGATTACACATTGCCCAGATGATTTCTGTGAGTGTAAAAGCCTGAAATCACAAATAAAGGCTACCTGGGTGAGAGAGAGAGAGTTAGGCGAAAAGTGCTCTGGGCGGGCACCCTATTGAGAAGCTGCCTCTCCCAGGTGGACCAGGACAGGGTGCTGGGAGGTGGTCACCCCTGAGACATCAAGATTATTTTCTTACAGTGAGAGAATGGAGGGAAAGCATTTCAAACAAAGGGAAGACCCCATGCCAAGACACATAAATATGGTCTATTGAGATTGGAGCCAGATTGTGAGGGGCCTTTGGTAATTTTAAGCTCATTAGCTTTTATTGATCTCTATAACATTTAAGCCCTTTGTACAAATAGGGTGATAAAATGCTAAGGAACAGAGTGTTCCTGGGCCAACTCTGAGCTGGTGTTTTCTCCAGCAGGATAACTGCCAAGCTCTGAAAGTCTCCAACAGAGAGATCTTCCTGCTGTATGCCCAGTGCTCACAATAAAGAAAGGTTTCTGTTCCAAGAACCAATTGTTGGTGCAGCCTGGCAGAGGGAACAGGGACACTCTGTCTCCAAAGTCTGGTCTCTTTAGAAGTGGTGGCTGGGTTTAGAACGATAGGGGAATTGACTGTGAGAGTCGACAGGAAGTCTCGGCTGCTGATCTTGTTAAGTGGCAATTTACTATATCACACTACAAACCTGATGATGTGCATTGTGGGTGAAGTATTTATGGCACACAGACACATGTTTACACACTTCTGTGTGTGTAAAGTCTGTGTGGTGTGGGATGTGTGTGTGTGTGTGTGTGTGTGTGTGTGTGTGTGTGTGTGTGCAGATGCACATGTCTGTAACCTGTGTGGGGAAGCCAGAGGAGAACATCACATCGGGTGTCTTCTTTCTGCTCATCCACCAAGAGAGGAAGTCTCACAATCAATCACTCAACACAGAGCTGCTGTTTTCACTGATTTTTTTTTCTATTTAGAAAGTCCTCATGCACGATTCTCTGGTCTCCTGCCTCCTGTCCCCCAGAACTGGTATTATTACAGACTTGCAAGGCCACACTCAGCCTTTTGCAGTGGGTGCTAGGGAATGGAACTCAGGTGGTCTTGGGTCCTCTCAGGCCCTCGTGTTTATGAAGCAAGTGCTCTTAACTACTAAGCCATCTCCGCAGAACCTTCATCTAAGGTAAAGTGTGAGCTGTTTCCAAACAAACTTGATTTGAGTAAGAACAGCTAGCTATGCATTGCTTATGAGGTACCTGCCCTCAGATGCACTAAGGGCTGCATACACTTCCCATTCTGATGCATTTACTTTCCTCAACACCCCTCAGACAAGTGTCACTGCAGCTTTCTATACATCAGGTGGCCTGGAGATGACCGAATTAGGATTTAAATCTAGGTACATGTAGCTGTTAGGACCCAAGTTTATAGCGCTTTTCATTCCAATTTTGGAATGAAATTGATCTTTTATTTTTAATTAGAAACTTTGTTGTATGGAAAAATCATATGTTGGTCCCACTCACCTCCTCCCAGTCCCCATTCCACTGAGGGCCCTCCTCAGTGGAGTTACTGGTATTCACCATGGAGTTATTCACCATGCTGCAGTCATCGTGGGGGAGGGGCAATGCCTATGGATACTCCTTCCCACCCCGTGGCTCTTAACAATCTTTCTGGCCCCACAGTGTTCCTTGAGCCTTTGTGGGTGTGCTATGAATCTACTTTAGTGTTGAGTTCTCAACAACTTCTGGATTTCTGCTTTGAGTGTCCCGTCTATTAGCATCTCCCTGGCATGGGGAAAAAATGATACTAGTCTCTTCCACTTGTCCTACAACAGTCATTGCTGTACACAGAACAGGTACAGGTTCTCTGAGAACTGTGACTTGAGAATGGAGTCAACAAGGCAGGAATTCTAGCGAAGCTGACTCTGCTTCAAGAAGGGTTTTCAGATCCAGTGACTGCCGTGGTATGGTGCTAAACTGATTTTGCAAAACAAAAATTGGAACTTGAGCAAAAATTTGATTGACTTATGAAGACAAACCTACAGTGATTGACTTGGTGTCTTCTCTTACACTCTCACTTCCCCGGATACATGGGTGGTTTGGGGGTTGCCTTATAGTCTGTACCTACCATTTGATTGCCCACAAAACATGGAAGAATTATCACGGGTATCAACGCCACAAGTTGAAATGCAGAGTCTGCTTTGGTGAATAAAGATCAGATATGCAAAGAGGAAGAACTGTGAAATAGAATTCTTTTGCAGTGATGTGTAATATCAGTTGTTATATATTTTTTCACTTTTCAAAGATATTTAATTATTTGTACCTTTGAAATTTTATGCATGGCTTGATAATAAATCCATTTCTCCTGTTTACTCATTGGGTAGTCTGTGCTTTCTCATTCTGAACTATTACCAATCTTTGAAATATTCAATATAATTCACTTACGTCAAGCTATTTATATACTACTTTATGGAATGCCCTCTAGGGCTCAAGTAATGGATTTGTAATTTTTTTGTACATGTGGAAATTTCAGATACTAAGGGGTTAACAAGTAATGCATAGCTGTTAGGCAATTCAATATATTTATAGGGGAGATATGAATTTACATGACCTCTTAGTAAAAGGAAATTAATTGAGCTCATGCTGTGAAACTAAATAAATCAGTGGAAAGAAAAAATGGTAGGGTTTCCTAGCGGAAGTAATTAGATCAAAGAATTCTCTGTTGTACTAAGTTGCCTCTGTTTGTTTCTGAATGGCTGCTAATGTTTAAATCTCCGGGCTGCCAGATTTTTGCTATTTTGCCAACAACATTTTTTCCTATTCCAAATGTTACTAGAAAGCTAATCAGATGCAGTAATTGATTTGACAACAGAATGATTCAATAGTCACAATCTTCTGTAAAATCTTTGCTTTTTATCACGTTGTAAGTTGTCAATTTATAGATCTTCTTAGAATAACAGTTCACTTTGCTCCCTCAAAAAGAAGAGTTCTCCACACTCCAATTTGTTTGGGGGTAGAACGGTTCACACAGAGAGCCCTGTGCTTAAAGCACAGTCCTTCCTTGACAATTGACTGTCTCCGGAGATGGTAGATACATGATAATTACGTAACTGCTCAAAATTACAGTAGTCAAAATGATGCAGCCTTGATCAGATATGTCTGTCCAGGAGTCTTTGAGAATTAAAAACAAAACTTGGGTACTTTTCTGTGACTGCAGCAAAGATTCCAGGGTTTTGTTTGCTGGAGATTTCTACCTGAATTCCCTGTGTGAGTTCTGACTCCAGTGTTCAGGGGACACCTGAAGTTCTCTCCTCTATAATCAGGAACACCTAGTATGAGGATGGTAAGGAAGTAACAGCACAGTGCTTGATCATTACAGAAAGATGGATAGCAAACACACAAAAATATATATGCGTGCACACACATACATATATATGTATATATGTATTGACCAGAAACATAAAAACACACATTAGAATTGCAGACTTCACACCAAGACTGGCGCCTCTTCAAATGTCCATAGGTATGAAGAGGGAAGGGATGGTCAGGCAGGGTCACAGAGCCTCAAGATGAGTTGAACCCATAGCTTCCCCCCAAAAAGCAGAAATCAAACTCTATGTCAACTCAAAGTGGATTAAAAACTTCAAGCTAAGAAATTGTAGAGTTGAAACTAAAGCTACTATGGTTTTGTTTGTTTAAACTGTACACCATGATACTCATGAAGCTTTTCTTGAGTCCCTTTAATTTGCCAATATAGTACAGAAAACACAGGGGACACTTTACCAACCCTGTCCTTTTAGGATCTTAGGCTGCATTTTATAGGCATGGCTAGTCATAGTAGCAGCCACTGATGACCCACTGGAGGTAGGAGAGTGGGTCTGAAAAATCATTTGAGGCTGGCTTGATTTTTTGGCAATTAGGTCTGACCCTAAAGCTGCCCAAGGACTTCAGCAACCAGACTTCTCTCTAGCCCACAAAAAAAGACTCATTGATCCAGAGATTGTAAGGATTTTGTGAGCTGTGCATGAGGAAACAATGTGAATGAGGAAACAATGTGCATGAGGAAACAAGCAGAAAATTATATATATACATATATATGTATATATATTCACAACAGAATGATTCTAATTAATATATTTAAATATATTTTCCCTTTTGTTACATTGATTAATTTTACAAAGTAAAGGTATCATATGACATTTCCATACATGCATCTAATTAATTGCACTTTGTTCATATTCACATCTCTATTACCCTTTCTTCCTCACCCCCCATATCCCTAACAGTTCCTACTTTACATTTACTAATATATTCAAATCTACTTTTATTAATACAGGGAGCCTTAGGCATTATATTTAGTTCGTTCAGTGTAGCTCTAAAATAAGGATAATTGTGATACCTATTTTATAAGGTTACCATGAGAATTAAATGAAAGAATCCATTTAAGGTGCTTGGCCCTTGCCCTTGGCTGATTTAGCTGGCATTCTCTGAGGACAGCTGTCTGGTCCAATTTCAATCTCCTCACCACCTGCACCAAACCATCCTGGGCTGAGCTGGGGGCTGTGGCTTCTACATGATCAGTGTTGACTGTGTTTGCATTCTACCTGCAGGCTTTTTGTCAACAGGGACCTAATTCCTAGCACCATCCAGCTCACGAGAGCACTTTGAAGCATAGGCAGACATTCTCTCTGGTTCTTTGCATATGTCCCAGGTCTGCTGCGTTGTGATGCCTATGTTTCCTGGTCATTACTCTGTTGATCTAACAACCCACTGCCAGTCATTATGATAGTTTCACTTTTCACTTCATGCATTCCCACCCTTGTGGGAAAGTGGCTGGAGCTGCAGAATCATGCTTCTCAGCATGTGAACGAATTCTTCCTAAGGAAGAAGGAAATGTTTCTAGCATTCCATGCTGACTCAAGAAGTGGAATGTCAATAGATTTTTTTCTCTTCTATGGGTTTGTTGGTGTCTTCTCTGAGATTTATTTTTCTGTGAAATATCATGAAGATGTATTTAAGTAGGTACAATTTTTGCATTCTACTTAGTACTCAGTGGAAAAGTTTCACCTTTATTTAGCTTATGGATATAGATGTTTTCTTCAAGGTTGATTAGAATTTTTGCCATTTTTTCTCTCTTTTATTTTTACATATTTTTGGTATTTACATAAATCAATATTGTATTTTGATCTTTATATCTCACATTATCTTTATTGCCCTCAATCATCTCTATCCCCATTTTTAAATGCTTTATTTTTTTGGACAGGTCTTGCTGTATGGAGTAGGCTGGACTTGAAATCGTGAGTGAGTGTGTGTGTGTGTATGTGTATGTGTGTATGTGTGTGTGGTGGGAGAGGGTGTGTGCATGTGGATGCAGGTGGGAATGACTATGTGGTCCTGTACATGTGGTGGTTGTCCTTCAAGAATTCTATATGCCTCCTTTGAGACAGAGTATCACATGAACCTTGAACACAACAATTAGGCTAAACTGCTTGTCCAGGAAGTCCTAGGGATCCTCTTGTCTCTGCCTCCCCATCACTGGGAGTAAAGACATGCACCACTATACCTAGCATTTTACATGAATAATGGGGATCAAACTCAGGTACTTCATGATTTCAAAGAAAGCACTTTACCCACTAAGCCATCTCTCAAGTCCAGCAGCAATGTTCTTTCTATTTTTCCTAAACATCTCTTTGATAGATATTGATCCCTTATAAATAATCTCTATGCATTTTAAATACTTCTAGCTTTTTCTATATAAACTTACTCTGTAATCTATCATAATTATTATCTGGTGCATTCATGAACCCACACTGAATACTGATATCCCATGGAAGAGGTCCCTCAGTGGAACGGGGAAGGGAGAGAAGAAACATAAGAGTATAACCTGATAGGAACATGACTAATGTGCAATATGGCCATATAGTAAAGTTCTTAGTTAATTCAAGAAAATCATTAACTTGAAAATAAAGTAAGACTTTTAATACCTAAGAAATCATTCCTATATTTAAGCAATATGTTTACTATAATCTACTGTTGTTTTAATGATGCCTGCTGTGCCCAGCAAAGGATATAAATTATAATAATTTTGAAATCATATATCTTTATTTAATTATACATTTCCAGTGATGTCTGTTACTCTTTTTCCTTAAATATATTAGAATTGGTTCCTATTTTCAAACAAAGGACAAGATTTTCTTTTCTTTCTTTAACAGAGTGGTTAGCATTGGTTTCTCTTGCTTTTTTCCCTTTGGTGGAGATAGGAGAAAGGGACAGATCTCACTATGTAGCTCATGCGGACCTCAAACACATGAAGAAATAGCCTCCGTGATGTTGATGTTGCAGGTGCACACTACCACACCCTATTTATTTCCATGGTTTTCCAGCCAGGCGATCTTTCACTCTGAAGGAGTACAGTATAAATAGGCAAGGAGTTTAGAACGTCTGCCTTGATAGTAGGATGTGTGAGCAGATGACACATCAAGGGGATGGATCATCAGTCCCCTCGCCTTCTTAGCACTAAGGACAGAACCCAGCTTTTCCCTGGGAGAAGATTTCAGCAAGCGGGAGGGTATCAGTTCTGGTAAAGAAGCTATGGAGAGACACTAAATTCACATCCAGGACACTGGAACAGAAGTGCATTTCCTATGGAACAGTCTCATCATCTTCCTCTTCCAATTGTTTCCTTGTCAGAACTGGAGAACTGGATGAATCTCTACATGAGTAAAAAGATTCCATGGAAGCACATTTATTACAATACCTGGTAGACTTTATTCTGTAGAAAAGTTTGAATGGCAGTTTTTCAACAATGTCAAATGGTAAAGGGCTGTGAAAGTGGTTTGAGTAAAGAATATCCTGTCACAGCTGTTTATCCTTGTACGTGACTCAGCTCAATAGATACAAAAGATGAACATTATTTTAAAATCCTGCTCACTGGGTTGGGACTGGCATGTAAGTTAAAGGATTCCCTTCAGGACTCCTCCTTCCTTCACCTCACACAGGTGTATACCAGCCCACATTGTGATTAGGATCTGATTGGGAATAGCACTGAGATTCTTATTAGTAATCCTCTTCCCTTCACCATTTGGGGACAGATGACCAGCCCTTGGGGCTAAGGACTCCCATTGGGTTCTAGACGTTTAAAATACTTCTCCCTTCACCATGTGTGTGGGAATGCTCTCTTATTTGGACTAAGACCCAAGTGTAAGTTTGAACACAGTTGCAACTACATTGAGACCTTAACAAAAACCACTTCCACAAAGAAGTACCAAGTACCACCAAGACTGAACGTGAAGCACAATAAAGTAGAGCAAAGGTAATTCAAGCATAATTCCAAGTACTTAACACTGGTGTGCCAAAAAGATCTGATCAATGGACTATCTCCAGATTGATAAGTCTCAACACCAAATACATACCATGACAAACCAAGCTAATATGTCTCCTCCAAGAAAAAGGGTTCCCATAGTAGAGGACTGTTGTAATCAGTCACACACTCCTGGGATGAATCACTATATAAACACTAAGCAGGGTCATCTAATTTTATAAAACAAAACCTACTAGATACAAAGTCAGACATAAATCTCAACACAATAATAGTGGGTGACTTCATTGCTTCACTCTCACAGTAGATAGGTCATTTATAAAGAAAACAACCAGAAGCCATACAATTAGCTGACACAATGGCACCATAAATCAAATGGATCTAAGAGACACTTGAAAACACTTCATCTCAGCACTGCAGAATACAAAGACTTTGCACCACCTCAAAGAACTTTCTTTAAAATACAGCCCATATTGGGGGACACCAAGCAAATCTCAACAAATTTGTATTTTATCCAACCATAGTGAAATAAAGCTAGAAATTAGCAGCAAGAAAAACTATAGAAATTACACAAACTCTTAGAGATTAAACAACACATTATTGAACAATGGAGATGTCATTGAAGAAATCAAGAAAGAAATCAAAAAGTCCTAGAATGAATGAAAATGAAAACACAATATTTCAAAACCAATGAGACACAATGGAGGTAGTCCTAAGAGGAAAATTTATAGTTCTCAATGCCTACATTACAAAAACAAAGATACCAAATAAATAACAATCATAAAAAAAAAAAAACAAGAAAAACCCAAACCCAAAAGTACCAGATGGAATTAATGAAGATAAAGACAGAAATAATGAAATTAAAATTATCAATGTAATGCTGATTGGTTCTTTCAAATAATAGTCATGATTTAGCCAAATTAACAAAAGAAAGAAAGAAAAGAAAGAAATATAAAGAAAAGAAAAGAAAAAAGGGAAGGAATAAAAAGAAAAGAAAAGAAAAGGAAAAAAGGAAGAGCCTAATCAGCAACTGTGATGGTTACGTTTTGTTGTCAACTTGATCTTTTTAATTATCTTGGGTGGGTCTCTGAGGATGTTTACAGGAAGGCAGTCTCTCAGCAAGGGGCAGGATGTAAAGAAGTTCAAAGAAGCTAGAACTAAACATCCTTTCCTGTGTGGGCAGTGCAGGAAGGAAATTCCAGAGACTCGGGAAGCCATTAAGTCTGGGGAAGGGTTGTAATATAGCCACCTTAAGGCTATATAAAGGAGAAGAAATTCTCTCCTTGGCCCTCCTGCCTGTTGCCTGTTCTGTGTGTGTGGTGTAGATGATGGGTTTTGCTCTCTGCTTGGACCTGTGAAAGAGGGCCAGCCTCTTTCACTGTCATGGAACTTCCCCTCAGTCTGTAGTTTTTTTTTAATATTTTATTTATTCATTTTCAAGCAGAGAGAGAGAGAGCACCAGGGCCACGACCTTGTGGGTCTGGTTTATGTGGGTCCTGGGGAATTGAACCCGGGGCCTTAGGCACTGGAGACAAGTGCCTTAACTGCTGAGCCATCTCTCCAGCCCCCAGTATGTAGTTTTAATAAATACTTTCCTCCCTAAAACTGTGCCTAGTTTGAAGATTCATCCCAGCAGCATGTGGCTAACTGCGACAGCAACTCACTGTGAGGTAATTGAATTTTTACGTTTGTATGTAAGTTGGAGTAAGAGTCAATAATAAAGGCCAGCAAGCTAAAAGGGGTCAAGAAAGAGGGAGGAGTGAGGAGAACTTAAGTGGAGGAGATATTGTATATGTAAATAAAGGGACAGAATACTGTGTGTGGGAAGGTCTAAATAGTGTTAAGGGAAGAGGATGGAAGAGAGGAGAGGATGGAACATCGTTAACCAAAACTAAAGATGTTATGAATAAGCCATATTGAAACCTTTTTTTAGAATATTTTTATTATGAATAATTAGATATATTGTATGAGCAAATTTTGTGAATGTGTCCCCATTTCCCTCTTCTCTGTCCCTCTACCCACTGGGGTCCCTCCTCTGTGTGCAAACTGGATCTGTCCATAGATAGGGGGTCATGAACTGCACCAAAGGTAACCCTCCTTTGTGTGTTGTTGCTGAGGTGGGCAATGTCTCTGGATATTTTCCTCCTCCATGGCTCTTATATTCTTTCTGCCCCCTCTTCCACTCAATTCCCTGAGTCATGGCGGGTGAGTTTTAAGTCTGCTTTATTGTTGAGATCTTAAGTGTCTCTGGACTTCTGCTTTGGGTTGTGTTGGATATCATTGGTGTCTATCTCCATTGACTTTTCCTGGGTTATCCAACTTGCTGTGGTATTGGTCTCCTGTTTATCTCTTCACTTTCTCATAGGTTTCATTTGGGCCAGAGATGGTTCATCTCCAGGATGTCAGCCATCATCTCATGTCTTGTTGGTAGAATTGAGTTGTCCCCAGCTCTCTTGCTGCCTTCTGAAAAATACAAACAGAATCTCCTTGGAGAGTGAGATTGGTATAGGTTAAATGAGAGAAACATTGATATTTTGGCAAGATTCTAGGATATAGCCTCTCTGTAGCTCCCTGTAAACCTACTTCTTTTTGAGATAAGTTAATAATATAATTTTAAAAAGAGAATTTGGGCAGAAATACCCTTGGGAGATGGGCCATAGGTTGAAGCCAGAGGTTGTTACAGAAACACCCCCAGTGCCAGGAATAGGCTACCTCTCAGTGAATTTTTGGTTAGGACATCCCATGAGACCCCCTAAAACAACACAGGGTATTGACAGTACTCTTGGTTTTCCACCAGAACTAGATGGTAAGAGCCTATTACTGAAAACAGTACATGCTTTGGGTTGCAGGACCTGAGAAATCAAATTGGAAGCCTCCTCCCTACTGGTGAACTGTCACAGTGTTGGAAAGTGCTTTGCAGGCTGTAGGGGGAGAACGCAGCACCAGGATGATGGAGACAGACACTGAGGATGCTCCAATCCCACCAAAGCAGAAACCCAGACGCTGGTGAGAGCTCAGCACTAAAGTAGACCGTAAACACACCTACAGTGGTTCAGAGAATTTCACAGAAGTGGGGGCAGAATGACTGTAAGAGTCAAGGTGGGTGGCAATATCCAGTATCATTGGCCCCCCCATGACTGACTGCTTTCTCATAACTCATAACCCATAATCCCATGGTGCCACAATAAAGATGTTAAAACATTGCTTACTCTGACTAAACATTTAAAAAAATTGAAATCCTAACCTTCAAATGATAGAATTCGGAGGTAGAGCCTTAGGAAGCTGATGGACTGCTCACTTATAGAGCTAGTTTTGTTAGAGTTAGTTTTAGCTTTAAGAATGGTAGAGTTTGTTTCAGCTTTGGGATCTGCTTTAGCTCAAACCCAGCCATGACAGAATGAATGACTGCTGCATGAAACTGCCCACAAGCTCCCCTTGGCCCTCTTCCTGGAATGAAAAGGGAATTCAAAAAGGTAAAAAGTAAGGCAAAAGGTCTTGGCTGTCACAACTAAAAACCAGCTGTTTGCCTAGAGATTAGGTTCCCAGAATGTATATGTGACCACCAGGATGTGGCTAGAAGGTCTCAGGTCAAAAATATGCTTCAGACAGATAATGAGAATCTAGCCAGGATGCACAGGCTTGTGGATCAAAGTTCACAGATGAAGCAATTGGGAACCAATCACTTTAGAGCACATCAACCCCCATGTGTTGACCAATCAACCGGGCAGAATGTGTTCCGCCACTAGCTGCACAAATCATTTTAAAAGAATATCTTATGAATTTCCTGCAGTGTTCTGTGATTTGCTATAATAGAAGCCTGCTGGCTCAAACTGTATATAAGCTGGATGAAATTTGCAGACAGGTTCCATATTGAAACCTGCTATGTCGGGCAGATACTTGGACCCCAGCTAGCTGGAAATAAACCTTGCTGTGTGACTTGCATTATTGTTTGTGTCCTCTGTCCTTTTGGGGGTGGTCAATCTTGGACCCTAACAGTTTCCCTCTAGAAAAGGGGGTGTAGCTTAGTAGCAGAAGGTTTGCCTAGCATTTGGCCAGCTCTGTCAAAAACAGAGTGGGAGGGGTGTGGACTGAGCTCACCACCCATCAACTATGAGTGGTCTTCACAAGAAGATGCTGTCTAGGATGTGGATACACAAGCTGACATCTTGATCTTGGACTTGCCAGTCTTCAGAACTGTGAAGAATAGAAATTTCTAAGCCATACAGTGTATGGCATTTTGTTCTAGCAGTATAAACAGACCCTGAGGCTAGAAAATGAGTGAAGCTGTATTAATTAGAATATAGTACTTTCAAAACTGAAAAATATTCCTAATTACTATTTGTATTCATGATGAGCAGTAAGCACCAACTTACAAAAGAATTGCCAAGGGCAGGGAAGTGAAAAACAGGTTTAGATTATGTTTACAATCTCTCTTAAAATAAGCTCCTGGGGGATGGAAGTAACTGCATATTACCCAGTGTATAAAAAGAGCCTGGGGGAACATCGGGGAGTTAGAAGAATTCAATTGCAGACAAACTATTAAAATTTGTTTTAAAAATTCTAGAGGTAGAAATGACCTTTCTAGAAGCAGGAAGTGGTGCCATTAAAGTGTTAGGAATTGCTGGTTTGAAGAAAACTGCTGGAGCCAAGGTCAAGGGGTCATTATAATCATTTTGGTGAAAAAATATTTAAAACAAAAATAGAGTGTGGTGCTACACACGTATAACTCGAACCTCAGGCTGAGGCAGGAGCCTGGGCTACATAAGAAAAGGAAGGAAGGGAGAGAGGAGACAGAACGGGAAGGGAGGGGATGGGAGGAGAGGGAAGGGAAGGGAAGGGCAAGGGAAGAGATCTCATGAGGTATCTCAGGGTGACCTTCAATTTACTTGTTAACCCAGGCTGACCTTGAATTCCAATCCTCCTGCCTCAGCCTGCTGGTCCAGTAGGATTATAGGCCTGTGCCTATAATTACAGGTTCAGAAGTTTACTTATTGTAAATATTCTTTTTTTGTAAATGTCAAGATAGATATTTTCTTTCTTTATTTTCTTCTGAGACAGTCTCATGTAGCCAGGCTGGCCTGGAATTCATGATGTAACTGAGGATGACCTTCAAATCCTGATCCTCCTGCCTCCACCTATCAAGTGCTGAGGTTATAAGTGTATGCTACCACACCTGCCCCAAAATGCATCCTTTAAAATTCCACTGTTTTTGTTTCCTCCAATTGTTTGGTTTCTGAGTTTATTACTGTATATAACTTATACAGATTTTGTGTCTTCATTTTTCCTCTTTATACATTCTGGTAAGATTTTTTTGGACTATTTCATTAAATTACTTTTAGGAATAGAATTTATACTTCTGTTATTAATTTTGTCAGCTCATTTTAAAGGTGTGGAAATTTTACTTTAATTTTGTTTTTCTTTCCTTATCTGATTATTTATAACATTCTAGTACATTAATAATCATGGCTGAGTTTTCTGCTCCATGAGAACATAAGATTGCAGATCCATTTTGGCCCGATTCCTGGACGCAAAGTTTTTCTCCTAAGCAAACTCCTTTATTTCCTGGCGGTGGGGAGGACTTACCACTCAATACACCTAGGTCCATTCATTCATTTTATCCTGTTTACTGAGATCTCAGTATACTGCAGGAAATTTTTTAAGTACTGGGAATTCAGAATTAGACAAAACACAATCCATGCCTTTATAAGTTCATCTTTGAGTAATAAAAAAAATATTAGCATAGAGAATGTAAGAAAACGGTGAATACCATGCAGAAAAGGGAGAATGAAGAGTGAGCAGGCAATGCTGTCCAATACAGACAATATCGGGCGCGTTCAGGGTGGTATGGCTGTAGATAATGCTCTCCAATACAGAATGATCACAGAAACCCTCCCTGTTGACCGAGTGGAAAAGGCAATCTGGTGGAAGCAGTTGAGAGGATGAGAAGTCGTCTGGAGATAAAATGAAGTGCATTACATGTGGGATATAATAGAGAAAAATTGAGGATAATTCCAATAATTGTTTTCTGATGCATTGGGTTACCGTGTACTAAGATGGACACAAAGTAGCAGAGAGCAATAATTCAGGTTTAGGAAGATGTCTTTGAAGTGCTCACTGGTTGTGCAAATGGAGATAGACAAGTAGAAAATTGGATATCTCCTTTCTTTGTCTTCCCTCCTTTCCTTCCTCTTCTCCTTTAATCCTTGCTAACTGGTTTCCTTTCTTTATTTTGTTTTGTTTTGTTGGGTTTCTTTTTTGAGACAGTGTCTCACCTTTTATGGCCAAGGCTAAGGCTGACCTGGTCCTCATGGTAATCCTCCTTCCTCAACCTCGGAAATGCTGAGATTATAGGCAGGAACCACAACACCAGCTGATATTGTTATAGTTTCAATCTTGGGTTATTTCCCAAAGACTGCCCACATATTAGTCCTTTGGGGAGGTTGTGGTGGAGAGGTGGAGACCTTTTTTAGATCTTTAGGAGGTAGAATTTAAGGAGGCTAGGTCATTCATTTTGAGATTTAGGGAATATGGTGCCTTCTTTCTGTCTGTCTGTCTGTCTGTCTGTCTGTCTGTCTCTCTCTCTCTCTCTCTCTCTCTCTTTTCCCTGTTTCTCTCTCTCCCTCCCTCCCTCCATCCCTTCCCTTTTTTTCCTTACAAATAAGAAAAAAACAATTTTAAAAAGATTTAAAAGAAAAGAATAGTTCCTTTGTGAACATCACAAAAAAAATGGAGTCTTTTGTTTTGAGAGACGGAGAGAAAGAGAGAGAGCTTTTGTAAGGAGGCGAGAGGAACATCTCCCATCCTTGAAGCACATATGGTCTCAGGAGATAACTTCTCCACCACCTGCTGGCATCCACATTAGTGCCCAGCAGGGCCTGGCCTTAAGCACTGATGTTTCCGCTTGTTTCCTGATCCCTGTGTGGTCTTTGATTTTTTTGTTTGGTTGGTTGGTTGTTTGTCTTAAGCCTAGCTATTCCACTTTTTGCTTGCTCTTTTCTGCAGTGGGAAAGTATGACTTGGCCATACCATTTTAATAGAAATCTCTTTCTGTTACAACTTTAAGTCCTTTACTAAATGTTTCTTTTACCCTCTGGCCTTCCCAGGCTCACCACTGGAGACCAACAAGGACAGGACTTTTGTGGTCACCTTATCAGGTGAGCATCACTTTTCTACTTCAGTCTATATGCAGCTGGGTTAGAGATGGTGCGTCTCTCATCACACAGCCACGAAAGTCACTTTTCTCTCATTTACAGTTATCTCATTGGACATGTCTCCACTATGCTTCTCCTATTTTTTCACTTATTAACATTGGTCACCTTCTGCTATAGTCTGAATTGTGTCTCTCCACAATTTATAAGTTGAATTACTCAGCATGTGACCCAGCACCTCAGTATGAGAACTCATATGGAGACAGTATTTTTTAAAGAGGTAACTAATTTAAAATTGGATTAGGGTGAGCCCTAATCTAATATAACAGATGTTCTTAGAAAAAGAAGAAGTTAGAACACAAACACACGGATGGAAGGTCACATGAACACAAAGAGAGAAGATGATCAATTATACAAAGAGAAAAGGTCTCAGAACAAATCTTCCTTGACAGTGCCTTGATCTTGAACTTGGGGCCTCCTTAACTCTGAGAAGTAAGTTTCTGTTGTGTGAGGCACCCAGCCTGTAGCCTCTTGTTATGACAGCTCTAGGAAATTAATTCACACATTTTCATTCACAGAAGATTTTAACACCTCACTCACAGACCATGCAGTAAATATCCCACCTTCCTCCTGGCTGTCTATGCAAATGGTTCATTCGCTCCCCTAGCAAGGTAAACATTTCCAAGGTCCCCATACAGCCATACATACAGCCACACATCCGCAAGGCTTCTCTTCTTTTCACAAAGCACTATTTCACCATGAATTGCACCCATGCCTTTCCAGAAATCTCACTCAGTTGCTTGTAATGCACTGGGTCTTCAGCTACCTCCTCACACAGACTGCTGGCTCCTAGATGTTCCCCCACATAGGAAGAAACCCTTTTGAGATTTTCTCCTTCCCAACCTCTCTACCAGCAGAACAATTCTTCTGTTCCAGTGTCTTCTTATTGTGTCAGTTTTTCAAACCTCAAATCTGGGCGAACCCAAATGCTCATCTCCACCAAGACCACCTTATAATTGTCCAATAATGGAGATCGATGCTGTTTTCTCCTCCTCTTCCTCCTCCTCCTCCTCTTCCTCTTCTTTCTCCTCCTCTTCTTCTTCCTCTTCCTCCTCCTCCTCCTCCTTCTTCCTTCTTCTATTTTTTTTTGCTATTCAATAAGACCATGAGGAATGGTACTGTTACTACTGTTACTGGTGGTCTTTATCGAAGTGTTTTCAGGTGTATAGCATCTCATTTAGACAACTGAAGAAAAGCACATACAAGTAGGAAAGCAGGGAGAAATTTGATTAAGAGCAAAGTTATAGTAAAGGTTTGAAAGACACTGTCAAGGGGAGCAGTGACCACCCAAGTAGAAAGTATTTAAGGGCCCCAGTATTGCCTGGGGCTTCTTTTTATAGGAGAGAGGACACAGTTTGTCTTAATGCACATACATCCAGAACTAGTCCAGGCTGGGGATCCCAGGTTTCCAATAGGTTTCTAGATGTTATGTTAGGGAAAAGAGTATGGTTACTGTTCAAGCCAAGCAGTGTCCCTGGTAACTAAACTATTTCCTATGCCTGCATCTGCACTTAAACTATACCTTTGTTCATTTCTATGATTCTTTAAACTAAATTCTTAGAAATATAGCTTTTGGAGCTGAGATTTATGACTGGAAAGACAGCACCAGCTTGCCTTTCATTAGGTCTGTAATGATTTTTCCGTCATTTGTGAGTGACGATACACATCTCGTTACAAAGTTCCCAAGATTGAGAAAAATGAGTTTAAGATGTTTAAATGAATTTGATGAATGAAAAACAACACTTATATTATTTTCTTTCATAAATAAAGAAATAAGAGACTTATAAGATTATTGACAACTTATTTTCTGGTGTCAGATTGTCTGTTTTTTTTTTTCATTGATTTCTTTTTATTCAGAATCTTAGTGTATGAACATATTGCATAGTGCTCAGATTCCCACTGGGCTATATGTTTCAGTTCCTCTCCCTTACACCCATTGCATTGAGGGCCCTCCTCAGTGGGATTATCAGTTATCACTCTGGGGTCATGAATGTACTAATCAGTCTCTGCAGTCCTCTGCAGGGGACAATGGCTTAGAGAATGTTTCCACCATGTGGCTCTTATATTCTTTCCATACTCTCTATGTAATGTTCACTAAGCCTTGGGGACCCATTCATGATTGATCTTTCTTATTGTTGAGCTCCAGGCACCCTCTGATTTTTTGTTTTGATGAGTTTTGAGTCTCCTCAGCATCTACCGCCATCTCCTTGGAGGAGGTTCTCAGGCTAGCAGTGAGAGCAGTGCTCATATTTAATCCGCCACTTCCTCTTCAATGATTTATGAGCCCTGGAAGATGTGATAGAGATGACTCATCTCATGCTAGGTAGTCAGCTTTCTTTTCTTGTCATTTTGAGAGATCTTGGGTCTCCCCTGTACTTGCTGCCATGTGTAAGAGAGCAGCATGGATCCAAGGGGATGAACATAGACATTTAAAAGAATGTTTGATGGGTAAAACCTCTACTCCAAGCCAAAGAGTGGAAGAATCTTTTCTCTAAAGTCTATGGTCTTCCAAGCTATAAGCTTCTGACTTGGTTCTCACTACCAGGTATGAATCCCCTCCCACTGAGCAGGCCTCATATTCAATTAGAGAGCAGCTGATTACCAACATAGCCTGTGTGCCACTATTGCACAGGTGTGTATGTCTTGCCCTGTGATCACAGCCTATGGTGTCTTCAGCAATAGGGTCTTACCATTTAGATCGGATGGGTACCCAACTTTAGCCATGGCCTTCATTGATTTTAATAAGAAATTTTTTTCTCTTTAAATAAGTGATACATTGTTGACTCAGGACTTTCTTTAACTCATGAATGTTCTGTTGGGGGTTTGATTTTTATTTCAAAAATCTATTAGTTGCAGTTAATTTTATAGAAGAGCTTTTCAGTATATTTTCTTGGCTTAGCATTCTGCCCATCTCTATTATTTTTCTTCTATTTCCAAAAAAAGCCACCTCATGTTTTCTTATATTGATTATTATATTGATTTTTTATATATTTTCAATTAAAAATAATTTCATTACAAATTTTTAATTTTACCAATAAGTATCTAGGTTTCTTCTAGTATCACCCCAATTTTGCCTGGCTCCCTTTGATTTTACCCCTTTGTTTCAGATGGTTTCTGGGAAATTTCTTATGGTCTTTCTTCTTTTTCCATGGCACATTGAATTTGGGGAGCACAAAACTGTTATTGCTGATACCTTCCTGTGAATTTTGTAATAGACACTGTTGAATCTAGAATCTGACATGTCTCCAAGTGTCTGCAGGACCTTTCCTGTTGATTGTGCTTTATCCTGTTTGCTTGACTTGAATGGGGAGACTACTCTTCAGATCTGCCTCTACCACAAACCGAGTGAAGTCTTTGTGGGGTTCCTCTCCTGACTGCAGTTAGAGTTTCTGTCTTGTATGAGGACATACATTATTTTACTGGGATTCTTCTGTAGCCGTGAGTCCACTAGTCATGTATACACAGCACTCAGGGAAGGACCTGGCAATCTCTAGTATCTCTTGGTGTGAGGGAAGAATTTATTCTTAGATGCTCTGAAGCATCCTACAGACCATCCCATTCCAGAAATAGTGCAAGAAAAACTATTCCCTCCTCAGCTTGAATAGTCTCCATACCTCTTTCTTCTACGTTTGATTTTATAGTAAAGGCTGGGGTTCATGCCCCGATATCAATCTCTGACATTTAATTGTAAGAAATAGGAAAATGGTTGGAACTAATGAAAAATATATAATGATTATTAAAATATTGGGGAGTTTCATAGATAACAAGAGCATGATTCTAACTAACCTACAACATTGGGATTCACTTTCCTCCTCTCTGCATGCCTGCTTTATTCCTTCTTACTGCAGACCAAGTTTTTGTTTTCTACTCTACTTGATGGGGAATATATGCCTTTTGTTAAAAGCTCTTAAGGCCACAACTTCTCAGTACACACGGATAGTCCAGCTACTCTTCAAATTCCCAGAGAAAATCACAAGTAACTGAGATCAGGGCAGGTGTCCGCTTGTCATGGTTTGATCCAGGTGTCCCCTACAAACAAATGAATGTGTTCTGATTGATCAATCTTCAGCTGATGGCAATTTGGGTCTTACAACCTTGATGAATCTGTGTTGTTGGGGGCAGGCTTATGGGGTTATAAGCCAGCTTCCCCTTGCCAGTGTTTGGCACACCTTCCTGCCCCTGTTTGCAGTGCTGTGGCAGAGGTGATGTCCACCCCTCTGCTCATGCCATTGTTTTCCCTGCCATGATGGAGTCTCCCCTTGAGTCCGTAAGCCAAATAAACCCATTCCTCCACAAGCTGCTTTTGTTTGGGTTCTTTCTGTGCAGCAACTAGAAAGCTGACCGCAACACCACCTTTGGCCAATAATGATTATTTCAAGAGAAAGAATGATGCTATATTGGATAGCAAAATAATCGTTACGCTACATAAGCAGTTTCTGAAGTAATCTTCATCAAATACTTAAGAGGATGATAATAATTTGTCCCTCAATACTTATTTCAACCGTACATAGAGCTAGGGTTTAAACAAAGTCAATGTTCCTTAGCATTACACAAGGAAACAGATTTTTAATAGTATATGGTTCTAAATGAATTTCAGTACCTTAATGTGATGCTATGAATGCATGCTTTCTGGCCTCAAGGAATAACTAAACCAGAAGTTTCCAAAATGGACTGTGAGAAACTATACTAACTGGAATCTTTAAATGTGCTACAGACAGGCATGGACCTATGCATTGTTCTTAGCAGAAGAAAAAGAATGTATTAGGCAAATACACAGGTTCTTGCAGAGACGCAGCTGTACGGGTCATTAACTATACCCACATCATTATGGAAAGGCAAAGCATGCTGTACCACACATGCCAGATCATGAGACTCGTCCTCCTCTTGTCCTGCCTAGGGGACTGCAGGGTGGGCTCATTTCTGCTTGCCTTTTGATCCTATTGTCCTTTATGCTGGCCTCAGATCTTTCACACACACCCTGTCAGACATCCTGGAGCTCACTCAGGCCTTTCTGAAGTAGCTCAGCATCTGGAAGAGCACTGAGTCTACATACACAGGTTAGTTTTGCTCTCTAAAGGTTGGGTCCTAGGGTAACCACAGAGAATGTGATCCAGACCACAGAGAATTTCCTAGGATGTGGTCCTCCTCATACAATAGAACAGTGATATCTGTCCCAGAAGCCTGGTCCATTGCAGGGCTGTCTTCCTGGTGCCATCACTGAGGTCTTTATCCTTTTATCCTGTTTTGTTTTCTTTTTCTTTTTTTTTTTTTTGGCACCTCTGCAGCTCTGGGTCCTCTCTATTATGGGGCTGGTTTTCTGGATGTTCAGGTAGTGCTGGCAGAAAGCCAGCAAAATGTCACAAGATGTGTGGGTAAAGCAGGAAGGAAGAAAAGTACTCTACTGTTACCATTCTAAGTTTGGACAGAGATATGGAAAGAATTGGGGGGGGGACATCAGAAAAAATTCTGAAATGTTTATTTCTGACACAGAACCAAGTAAAAATGAATGTGTTTTTTTTTTTTTTTAGTATTTCTAAAAACAAAGTCATTGGGTAGAAGATGTGGGAAGCAGTTACTGCATGAAGAATTTTCTTGAAACTATTTATATTTAGCTGTGAAATGGAATACATATGGTATCAGTGCTTTACTCAGGCTAACTGGTCAAAAAGATGAAGTCTAAGATTTGAACAATCTTTCTATATAAATTATTCATCACACAGGCAGAATCCCGTGACTATCTATCTAATCTGTCTCTTTGCTAAAATGCCTATGTCTTCATTAAACAAAGCATTTAAACATTTACATATCTTAAGTAAAAGAAATTTCATTGATCAATTTAAAATCCCCCAATCCTATAATAGATTCTTCAAACCCTAGTGTTGTTTTGTCTGTTTGTTTTTGTTTTTGTTTAGTTGCTTGTTTCCCAAATCCCTAAGCTTTTCCTAACTCTCAGACCCAATAGATTATTTTCATTGGAAATCAGAGATGACTTAAAAAAAAAAAAAAAACAAATTGTAGTCTTCCATTCCCGCCTTTCTTTGTGTTAGACTTGTCTTCCAAATACTTTCTACCACACACACCCCCTCCCCCAGTGTTGTCATCCTTAAGGTGTTACTATTGTGGGAGATTTTCTTCTGTTGGGTCTTCTATTTCTATTTTATCCCTCCCTATTCTACTCTCTGCCTTAGAAGTTGAGCTAATAGGCAAGTTCCATCCACTTGCATTCAAATCTTTAATTGGAATTTGTTCAGTGGAGACTCCCACCAAGAGTGCAGAGGGAAAGAGTAGACTGAGATCAGATTATTACTGACTACCCTCTTCAGTATAGAATGAGAATGGTTGACTTGCTTCCTGGACAAAACCAGTGGTCAGTTTTCTTTGGATTTCCTGTAGTCATTTTTTCTTGGGTCTTGAACAAGTTAGAGTTCTCAAATAGGATTCAACCAATCTCTTCCTAGACCAATATGCCTGGCAACAATATCTATCAAGGAAGAGAGCTTGAGGGTCTTAACGTTCCACAAATAATCCATATTTAGTTCTTCATTATCTTCTAAAGATAATATTTTGTGTGTGGGCATGGGGGAGGGACAGCTGAATAGCTATACAGTATGAAAATGTAAACAGAAAAATTTAACTGCCTTTTAATGATTTTCAACCAGTTCACATAAACTTAGCAACCCTGTTGTCTCCATTTTTAAAGGAACCCAGTGTTGCAATTTCTTGAGACAGGTAGTAGGTTTTGAGATAATGTTGTTATTTTGCCTTTCTTGTCAGTATGTCACTTTCTAGGATTACAAGTGGTTTCTACCTTCTCTTTTTCTCTGTGAGCTTCTGCTTTTAAAGTTGGTGGGTTTTTTTTGTTGTTGTTGTTGTTGTTTTTAATTGGTTAAGGCTGGAGAATTAGTACATGGTAAAGTGCTTATCCATCATGCCCTTCATGCTAGGTTTGATCCCCAACAAAGCAAAAATTTTAAAAATAAAATAGGGCCTAGTTATATGGCCCAGTAGATAAAGCACTTGCTCAAGCCCGAGTACTTGGGCTCAGATCTCTAGAGTTCATGTTTAAAAGAAAAAGCTAGAATCTATGATGGGCTTCTGTAATCTTAGCATGCTGACTGTGAGGAGAGAGACTAGCTAGGCTGCTGAAACATCAGGGAATAAGTGGTGAGAAACAAACAAGAAGAGACTGATACGGGGTGTTGGAGAGGGTTAGAATTTAGATAACACCCAGCAAAAATTTCAATGCACCCAAAGTTTAAAGAGTATCCGAGTTCTTGTCTATAAAGTTAAAGAATTAAAATCATAGACAAGATAGTAAGGTATAGTAGGAGACTTTATTATTTAAGGGAACATG
The DNA here is from genome assembly GCA_004024765.1 of Zapus hudsonius. Lineage (NCBI taxonomy): Eukaryota > Metazoa > Chordata > Mammalia > Rodentia > Dipodidae > Zapus > Zapus hudsonius. The sequence goes on from PVHP010007244.1 coordinate 25,236, forward strand.
GGGAGTTACAGAGTTCTCCAGCCACCCATGTGGGGAAAACACATGTCAGAGAGTTTAACAGAATTTATATTGTTCAGCTAAACAAGCAGAGGAAGAAAAGATACAGAGGGCTCCCATCATGAGAAGGAGAGGTTCATGAGGGAAAAAGTCTGGAGCCTGTCCAGACTTTTTTTTTTCTGTAGGCCTTACATGGCCTGGATCAGAGGTTCTTCTACTCAATTGCCATGTGGGCAAAAGGCCGGCTTTCTTCTAGGGAAGTTAATTTAAGTTTTCCCCAGGTGAGTCAGAGAGACAGCTGATTGGTTTATATCTGACCAATCAGTTTTAGCTAGCTCTAGCTAGACACCTCCCACTCAAGGGGAGGGGGTTTCTCTGCAGACGCCTGATCCTGTCACAAGACCCTCCTTCAGGCTCCTTCAAGTGAGGTGAAAAATGTAGCCAACTTACTTTTCTTCAATCAAGATATAGCTTCTGCCTCCAACAGTCCACTAACATATGCCTGCTATGTTACTACTGACTCCAACTCAGACCCACTCTCAGCAGCAGCACTGTATGATGCTGACAACTTCTTCCTCAGAGTCCACTGCTGGCTTTCAGGATATCATACTCTCCTAGTTTTCGCTAATTCTCTGGCTCTGTCTTTCACAGTATCCTCTGTAAAATATGCTAATAAATGCTCGAATCCCTCAAGGTGAAGTTGTGGGTCCTTTTCTCACCCCAGACAATACCATTGCTATGGGAAGTCTTATCCATGTTTCTTCCTTCACTTTCCTCCCATTTCCATATAACTTCCCACTCTTCCATCTCCAGCTAGATTTCACTGTGGAATTCCAAATCCCCACCAAGCATCTTCATTTGAACATCTTAAAGGGACATGAGAAGTCGAGGTTTCTAAAATGACACACAACATTCCTGTGCAGCACAGGAATGTTGCCCCAAAATAATGTTTCTTCTCTTGTGAGTGGCACCATCTTCCATGGACTTCAATGAGTCACTGATTATTCAACCCACCTATCCAAACATACCCATTTTCTCTGACTTTTACCCTCCAATGTCTACATTGAGATGTCACTTGGAGGGCAATTATTGTCCCTGGAGAGTCACATGATTTTTTTGTGAACAAGAAATATACCTTTGTTGCAAAGCAATGAGATGTTGAGATTGTAGCCACAGATTAATTTAGCTCATCCTGACAAATAGTTAGGATGCTGTTTGTAATTCTGCATTTCTCTTAGTTATCAACTTCATGTCCTCCTCCATCACTAAATTATTAGCTTTACTAGTGCAAAAATTATGTCTGTTCTCTGGATCCTCAGAACCTAACACGGTTATAGCACATAGAAAATATATATGTATTAAATAAATAAATGGATATATAAAATAAGACAACACAATGTTGTTTATTATTGACCCAGCCATTTGCATTGAATAAATAAGTTGGTTTTTGATACAGTTGATGAGATTTTATCCATGGAAACCTATAAATCTTTAATGTAGAAATAGGGACTGATGTAGGACATGAGATGGAACTTCTATTTCCTGTGAGCCAATTTCTGTTTGGACATGTAAATAATAGTTGTTATTGTTTGATTCTGAAATGTCCCCTCAGGCTGGAGTTTTGAGGAAGGGCCTTAAGTTTGGAAGTAGGTGTTAGGGGCAGGTCTTTGAAGTTTGCACTATACTGGCACCTGCTTCTGGCTACATTCTCTGCTTCCTGGTTAGCACCATGTGAGCTACAATACTCCCACCACCGTAAACTTCTCTTTGCCTTCTCTCCACTGTGAACTAAAACTTCTGAAACCATGAGCCAAGACAAAACTTTTCTCTCTTGCGTTGTTTATGTCAGATGTTTTTGTCACAGTTATACAAAAGTAACTAACATACTGACCCACACAAATTCTGATGAGGAGGGACCATCAGTGAATAACAGCTAGCTCTTGTGAAATGTTCTTTGATCAACTCCACCCATCCCCCTTGAGACATGGTATTGTGTTCTATCACTGGAAGAGGAAAGAGAGGTACTTGCTCCAAGATTACCTGGGACAGCCATCATTAAAAAGAACCCAACTCTCCAAAGGAATGTTCTAGACATTCATATCAAAATAGCAGTATCCTAAACACAGTTTAGCTTCACACCTTACTGCTTGATAGTTGTTCTCCCTGGATTTTCTTATCCTTCCAACTCCCCGATACAGGAATTTGGGAGTTCCTTGAATACCACCACACTGATAATTTGGGTGTTCCCAGATCCTTGTCTTATGAGTTTAAAGAATGAAATCCACAGATCAGAGGATAAGGTTCAGAAAGATTTTATCATAACTTGAAGCTTTAGGAGGGGAAAGAGAAGGAAAACTTAAGCCCAGAACATCAGAGAAGGAAGCAAGGTAGAGCTATTGCCCAGGGAGGCAAGAGGGAGTTTGAAGAGCCTACCTTAAAACTCATGTCTGGATTTATTTTATGGGGAGAGTCTACTTCATGAGATATTCAGGCTTTTTATGAGTCCCATGGATGGGGGCCTGGTTTAGCCACTTGACTCCCGATTCCAGGAGTTTGGAATCAGGAATTCTGGAAAAGGGCAATCATCTCAGAATGTGAATTCTCTAGGGAGGGAGTGGAAGGACTCCCTAACAGGGCAGAGATAAGGGCCAGATGCTTCTGAGATTTCTGACCTGTAGTCAAGTGTAATGACTTAGATTTTCTCTTCCAGGCCCAAGGACAATTCCTGCACTTAGACAAGAGAAAGCCATTCACTTTGGGGTGCATCACCCCTAAATTGCCTAGCCAATTTCTGTCTCCTGTCATCTCTAGATTGTGCCTCTTTGTTTCCCCAATGGATAAGACTTTCATTTTTCACTATCATCCTTATTCTCTACTCTGATGACCAAAAGTCTCCTCACATGACAGCCCTTGTTTGACCTTTCTCCAACTTCCCTGACATTCTATGGCAAAGTTCAAGGACTTAAAAATCGTCATCCACAAAACCAGACATGTTGTGGTCTTGCTTCCTCTCAAATCTGAACAACCTATAAATCTATCCTCAAAAACTGCTGCGAATTTTGCATTGTGTTCTCAACCCAGGAGGCTATTTTTAAACAGAAATTTCATATTGGACTTTGGAAAATGAGGTGGACCAAATTGTAGCATTTACAACAAATAATGCCTGAAAGTCCATCCCATTAAGGAGTTTTTAATTAAAAAGAACAACCCACAGGTGCCTCATTGTTCAAGCAGGCTGGATCATTCAGCAGCCTTTGAAGGAAACAGAATTGTTCGCTCCATGGTTAACATCCTCCAGACAAAATTAACCCTAGCACAGGAGCTGGGCTGGCTATTAGTGGCGAAGGTAATTTTGTTTGAAGTACTAGGAGCTCCTCGCTTTCGTTTCTTTAAGTCTCCCAGAATAGCAAAGGAAAGAGTAATCAGGACTTCAATTCTTTATTTCTTCCCCCAATACCATCATTTTAAATATGACTTTCAAAGAATGCCAGCTGACAATACCACTGTAGGGGGAAAGCCACAGGCAGAAATGTAAATAGGAGAGGCTAATTTTCCTCTCCACTACCTCATCCACTGCAATCTGTATGCAGGAGGAGACAGTGTCACACACCTTTACAGACACGGTACCTCAAAAAGTACAGGGAACATGGAAACCTTTCATCAGAATTTACAGACTTTCTGATTAGTAACTGATGGCTTCTGTTAGAGTTCTGGGGTCAGTAAATTTTATTTCCCCAGGCGACTAGGATCTCCTTGATCACCTCTTCTTACCAACTATTCTAATAAGAGTTGGTCAGGTCAACTTGTTTTATGAGAGGAAATGGAAAGATAGGAGATCAGAGACAGAAAGGAGGAAGAATCAAATGGTCAACTAAAGAAAATATTTGCTAGAAGCAGTGCTCTAGTAATAATAATGAGGTTTAGCTATGATTAAAACAGTTTATGGATTTTTTTTCATGTCTGGGTAGATTAAAGTCATGTCCTTCCAGTTGGCCTAGACTCTAGAATTGTCAGGAGAATGAGGAGTCTACCTTAATGATTCTAAAACTAGATACAGACGGTATATCTCAGTGGTAGAGTGATTCCCTAATATCTGTGAGGGCCTGGGTTTAAGTCCCAAGACCAGCAAAACATAAACATATGACTAAGAAATTCAGGAATGGCACCAGGAATCATTTTATGATGAATGATTTGCGTGTTTCTGAGGCATAGCTAGGTTAGAAACCGCGCTGCCTCTGGAAGTAGAGTGCTAGTTAGTTCTTCCTTGAGTGATGTCTGTTTTCTTAAGAATTCTACAAAAAAATCAGTTCTAATATATTAGAGAAGTAACATAGATTTAGACGTGCATGTCTATATGAACTGTAGTTATAATTTGAAATCCTCCTGATGGAAAAGTTCAGAGCACTGAAAAGAATAATATAGATCAAAAAGATTTTAAACATTTCAATCTGGTTAAAAGGAGGGGAAGGTCAGGAGACTTCAGGCATAAGACAGCCCAGGTGAGGCAGACCAAGGGCATCCCCTCAGGAAGGAGCAAGAACAATTTGCATATTTTGCTCCAAGGCCACATTCTCTTCCTCATTTAGCTCTTCACAGGCTTCTGCCCCAGCTGTGACTTAATCTTGCCAAGTCTCAGATTCCTATCCTGAAAACAGACAGAATCTATATGCTATGTGTATAGTTCATGGTTCCTTTGCTTTGGTAGCCACCTAGATCCTATGAGTTGGGAATGTTTGGACTACAGAACTTCCATGCACCCACCTAATGTGAGGTGCCCCTGGAACTTCTGTCTTTGGCCCTGACCTTGACTGACAATTGATACAAAGTACATCTTCCAACAACAGGCACTAAATTCTCTAGAAGTAATAGCAAGAACAGATTTGAATGGATTGTCATTGTTGACTGGTTGATTAGTAAACAAATAATTAGTGTCACATCCCAGGAAACTTTTCCTAGGGAGATGCAAACACACATCTGTTCATTCCAGATTGGGCTCAGGCAGACATGAAGTACCATTGCACCAAAACCAATGAGTTTATTGGAGTAACTTACAGAGCAGGATACAGGATTGCTTACAGGAGCATGGATGGCACACAGGAAGCTGCATCACTTAAAAGCCCACTGTAGCATAGGTGACGACTCATAAAAGCTCTCTCGAGCACACTACAGGACTTGCAGACAGCTTGTCTTCCCAGGCAGTTGTGTAACCTTAAATAGAGGTCTTGCAACCTTTTTCCCAAACTTTTTGACCTCCTGAGTCTCCTAAGTCTCCCTACTCCTGGGAGGAGAGAATGTTTCAATTCAGAGAAAACTGGTCAGAGCCTCCCTCAACAGTTGTTTAAGGCTCCTGTAACCTTGGGGAGTGGTCATGTGACCTTTTAAGTTTCAGCTCTCCTAGACTTGTGGACCTTTTGACTCCTTCCTCCAGGAAGGAATATTTGGGAGGAATTTTCTATACAACGCACTTTGGGAAAAGTAACAGTGGTACAAAGATCCAAGAATTCTATGCCAAAGGACAGCCCCTCTGGTAGTCACATATTGGTTGTGCTGGGGTGTTATGTGAGACTTGTTCACATAAATGGTTGTTGTAATCAGCTTTCTTCATCGCTGTGACAAAGAACCTAAAAAAAAGCAACTTGTGGAGGAAGTGGGTTTGTTTCAGTTTATGGACTCAATGGGAAGCTTCATCATGGCAAGGAAAAACCACAGCACTGTAAACAGCAGCAGGAAGGTATGCCAAACACTGGCAAGGGGAAGCTGGCTATAACACCCATAAGCCCACCCCCAACAACACATCTCCAACAAGGTTCCAAAATTGCCCTTAGTGGGAAATCAGGCATTCAGAACACATACGTTTATGGGGCACACCTGAATCAAACCATCACAACCCACCCCTGGCCCTCACAAACTAATAATTATACATGATGTAAAATACAATGCATTCAGCTCAACTCCAAAAGTCCCCACAGTTTTATCAATTCCAATGATACTCAAACATCTTTCAACTGAGCCATAATACCAAAAAGTAAACCTGTAATGGCACAGAACTTTCACAGTGCAAAAGATGGCATTGGGCATAGCAAAGACAGACTGAATCAATACAAGATTTAAAACAAACAGGGCAAAACCTTAAACTCTAACTCCATGTCTAACAATAACCAGTAACTGGTCTCTGGAGTTCCAATTCCACCCATCTAGCTGGGGTACTGACAGCACTGGAAAATTTCATCTGGTGCTGGCAGCTCTCCTTGGCAACCATCCCATAGTCCTGGCATTTCACTAGGTCTCCACCGCAACTCATGGTTTATCCTATGCCTTCATCGGGCCTCTACACAGGTAATCCAACACACCTGCTTCACACTGCCCATGGCCATTTCCAATAATCAAAACCACGTTGCAAATCCAATGGCCCTCTCTTCTTGCATTACTTATACTCCGTAGTACAAGGTGGGCTACCAACTTGTTAAAAAGGGGAAACAAAGCTGATTTTGAAGTGCAGGAAGCCTTCAGCATTCAGGCCCCTTAATTCAAGAGTCTGCATTCTTCCTGCTGTCCCAATATAGATCACCTGGCCCAATCTCAATGGTTGTAATCTCTCAACAATTGCAGCTGAACAGGCAGCAGTTTCAGCCCCAAAATTTCATTTCTTTCTGTGCCATCTCCATCTGCTCACACTAGTCCATTTCTATGAAAAGCAAACCTGCACAAGTTCTCAGGACACAGGGAGGCACAACAAGCCTCTCATACAAACTGCTTCTAGACCAGTCCTGACAAAGTTCTTTCTCACCCTCATAAGCCAAATCTCACTTTCCATAGTTCTTACTGCATTCAGGTCTTTCAACTCTGACCAGAATGGTCCATGAAGCTGTTCTTACAACACTTCAAGTCTTCTCTTAGGCCCAGGTTTCAAATCCTTCTCTATATTCCTCCTGCATATCAGTTCAAAAAAGGCCAAAGCCACGGAATCAGGGTTTTAGCAGCAAGGACTGACCCCACTCCTGGAAGCAAAACTGTTGTAGTCAGCTTTCTCATTGCTGTGACAAAGAACCCAATAAAAAGAAGCTTGTGGAGTAAATGGGTTTATTTTGTCTTAAGGATTCAAGGGGAAGCTCTATCATGGCAGGGGAAATGGCAGCATGAGCAGAGGGTAGACATCACCCCTCTGCCACAGAACTGTAAACAGTGGCAGGAAGGTGTGCCAAATACTGGCAATGGAAAGCTGCCTATAACACCTATAAGCCCACCTCCAACAACACACCTCCAACAAGGTTCCAAAATTGCCATCAGCTAGGGATTAAGCATTCAGAACACATATGTTTGTGGGGGACACCTAGATGACACCTCCACAATGGTTGTTCAAGTTTCAGTCTGAATTATAGCACTTTGGCGATGTTATGTTTTGAAGCTTTTTATACAAAGAATAACTCATTGTATAAGTTAGAAAATGTTAGAGCCTTTCAGCAGGGTTTCTAAATATACAAATTTATAACCTTTCAAAAGAAGGTTAATAAAGGTATCACTGTGTTTAGACTGGAGTGTCTAAAATGGCTTTTATTGGGATTTTTTTTTCTTGGCAGTCGGTACTAAAAAGTCAAAGGGTCACAGACATACAAGACTTTCCCTTCTGAATTAGAATATCATGTAGGCTTTCAAAGGCATGTGCACTTACTGTCATATGCTCATTTGAGGAATGGCTTTTTGCAGCCACACTGCCGACTGAGTATGACAGGATGAGCAGAAGTGCAGAGGATAAGCCCAGCTGCTCTGCCTCCACCCTGAGCTGACGTCCTCCTCTGCCCCCTCTGCACCATGGGGAGCAGCCAAAGCATGACTGACCCTCACAGGTCCTCTCTGTCTTCTGGCCCTGTTCTCTGGAGCTTCCTTTATCAATATTTTTGAGGTAAAGGAATTTTTTTAATGTCAGTGCTAACCTCTAACTGGCCTTAATGATGAAATCTTTAAAAATTTATGCCTCTGGTTTCCTAGGTGATAATTTAATATCATTACTTCTTGTTCCCAGCCTACTTAGAAACTATTCCATTTCATTTTGGTCCTCTTTTTTTTTTAATGTGATTTCCATTATATAACTCCCTTCAAAGTGGCAGGATTCCCTTGTCATCTGTAAAGAGCATACCATATAATGACAATATTAGCCATGGTAATGGAATGATTATATAAAGACCATATAAGAATTAAGTAGTTCATACAAATAGAATTTTGGAGTCAAGAAAGGTTATTCTACATGTTTTCTTTATTCCTTTATTTGTAAACAACTTAAGCTTCTGATTTTTGAAACTCTTGAAATATCCTCCTGCTGCCTCTTACTGAGTACTAGATTTATGTAAAGGTTTGCACTATACCCAGTCAGTTTGTGCGGTGCTGGGGATCAAACCCATGCCTTCATACATGCCAGGCAATCACTCTCAACCGAGCTTCCTTGTCCGGACTTGATATCGATTTGCTTTGGGCAAAGTAAAGGTCAGGAAACATTGCATTAAGAGGAAAGGTCCAGCTGTTCCTATGATGATAAAAAAACAAAACAAAACAAAATGAATCTTCAAACATCCTGATAGGAAGTTAAGAAGAAAGATGGACTTTGAGAAATTTCAACTTGTGTTAAAGAGTGAAATATACCAACAGTGTGGGTTGATAGTGCTTTTTTTGTTTTGTTTTGTTTTTGCTATTAACTGTGGGGTAGGTAGACTGGACTTCCAAGAATATTAATGTCCTGATTTCTGGAAACTAAATGTGTCACAGTATTTGGTGAAGTAAATGTTGCAGATATAGTTACATGTCCTAAAGAATGACTTCTTTCCTCTTCTTCCCTTCATTTTCCCTTTCTTGCCTCCTTTTCTTTCTTTCTTTCTTTCTTTCTTTCTTTCTTTCTTTCTTTTTCCATTCCTTAAAAGGTAGTCAGTACTTCCTGTTTCTTCTTTTGTATTAAGGCCATGGCAGTCAGACCCTTACAAGGATAGCATGACCTCCCAATGACTAAACTCAGTATCTACTTTCCAGACTCTTGGCCTCCCTTTATCATTGGCCTCTATACTGAAATTCTCTGTCTTTGTAAAGCCCACTTCCAGCAGTTGTGATGACAGTGGTCCTGGCTGGATTGATTCATGTCTCTGTTCCCTTTGGTTTTCTCATCTGTGAAACAGGGAAAATGAGTATTACACGTTCTTAGGATGATGGTGGTGAAGGTTTTAGGAGATAAACATGGGGGGGTGTTTTCCAAAACGAACTCCATATTATCCGCCTTCTCATACTTCCTGCCCCTCCCTCCACCAGCATCACCATTAGTCATAGTAGAATATGTTCCTCTTTAATTCAGCTCTGGCTTGTGCTATGGTAGGAAGAGGTGAGGCCTTTGAGAGGGACATAGGCCAGCACTGAATCCTCCATTTGCTCCTTTGATGGATTAGCTCTTTCAAAAGAAGCCTCTCTTAGTGTTCCGCTGACTTGCTTTTTTCTTCTGCTGTGGGAGAGCACAGGTTTTCATCCTCTCTTGCCCTTTGTGCCTTTGGCCATGTGAGGATCAGCAAAAAGGTCCTTATCATGGGTTGGATATATTACTCAGTGGTTAAGACACTTGCCTGCAAAGCCTAACAACCTGAGTTCCATTCCACAGTACCCACGTAAGGCCAGATGAACAAAGTGGTGACTGCATCTGGAGTTCATTTGCAGTGGCAAGAGACCCTGATGTGCCCACCCACCCACTCATTCTCTCTCTCTCTTTCTCTCTCTCTGTCTCCCTTCTGTTTGTTTCTTTCTGAATACAATTAATTAATTATAAAAAAAAGAAGGTCCTCATTGGGCACCAGATGGCATGGCTTGGTTGCAACCACATGTGTACACACATCCACAGTTGCACAAATGCACTGAGGCACTATGTAATTCAGGAACTTCAGTCACTCTTGGTGATAGATAGCTTTAAAGTTTTCTCCTCTGAGATTCTCTGCCCTTTATCTCTCCTGTCCTTGTCGCTTCTCCCTAAGCACACACATAGGAACACACATAAGTCTTAACTTATAATCTCTGAGCTGAACTCTTCAATCATTCATTTCATGGCTTCGAAAATTTGCTTAGACTTTACAGGGATCTCATTCGCATCTGGTCTCAACCAAGAAACAGCACTGCTCATAAATGTTCACTGTGTCAGCATACGTGGTAAGCTTAAGTGTGATCTCACTGCACACTCACCACAACCTCAAAAAGTAGGTATTGATGCTTTTCCACCTTATAAATGAAGCAACTGAAACTTGAGGGATTTAAATAAGACAGAAAACTGGGTAGGATGCACACCCGAAATTCCAACATTCTGGAGGCTGAGGCATACACATTGAAAGATGAAGGGTAGCCTGGGCTACCTAGGGAGACCTGTGCCAAAGCCAACAACACTAATGAAAGGTATCATCTGTATCCATACATATCAATACTCTGTAAAACATTTCATATCTCACATCACAAGATGCGCCCCATGGCTTGTCCAGCCAGTCATGAGGATTCGGATTCTTTTCTGAGATTTCTATGTGGGAAGTAGATCACCACACATAATGCATTATGGTGCAACTATCGGTGAGGATATTGGATCACAGCTTGAACATTATCACCCACCTTTGTAGCTACCAACAGCAAGCAAAAGAGCATGCCCTCTCCTGACCAGTGCAGGTGACTAGAGCTTTTGGTAGTTAATGCTGACCTAATGGGTGAGCTCAGGCATCTGGTTAAACCGTTAATTTGCATTTCTCAGACTATTCATGAAATTGAGCATCCCTTCATTTATTTGTTAACTTTATGAACCCTCTTTTGTGAATTTTATTTTGGGAATTGAAATAAATTCACTGTCAATTTTTAAACTGATTTCTATGCCTTTTTCTTTCTAACTTATAGTCTATAACTCTCAGTCTCTCATGGGGTTTGTAATAGTTTTTCCCATCTGTCATTTGTCTTTATCTTTATTTTATTTATTTTTAAGCAGAGATGAGAGAGAGAAAAAGAGAGAGAAAAAGAGAGAGAGAAAAAGAGAGAGAGAGAGAATGAATGTATGGGTATGCCAGGGCCTTCAGCCTCTGTAAACAAATTCCAGACACATGCACCACTTTGTGCATCTGGCCTTACATGGTTACTGGGGAATCAAACCAGGGTCTTTAGGCTTTGAAGGCAAACATCTTAATTGCTGAACCATCTCTCCAGCCCTCATTTATCTTTTGTTTGTGTTTTTGGAATTATTGAACATTCTAAATATTTTTTTCTTAAACTTCTTTTTATAGTCAAAGCTGCCTTTTACTGTATACCTTCACAGATTCCTGTTTTGCTTAAGAAATCTTTGTTTTTTTCCTAAATATTTAAATCTTTAATATAGAATTTATTTTATATTTGATGTAGGATTTGTTTTAAAATGGTAAGTCAGTGGTGCCATTATAACTTATAAATGTTACCAATTTTAATTTATAAAAATTATTTAAATAAGACATCTTTCTCCTTAGAAATGACCATACTCTGTCACATGTCAATTCCCCATAAATGCTGGGGCCTTTTTCTATATTCTCTATTGATTTACCCATTTCTTCAGAGCTAGTCTAATTAAAGAATAAAATTTCTAGATGGCAATGCATAGCAACACCTTTCTCTCTGTATTTCCATCTGGACTTATTTTTGCATGCAAACTTCAAATTACTTTGCCCAGTTCCCAAAGTAAACTAAATAAAACAACCTCTGTGATACCAAATCAAGCACACAGCCCTCTAGAATTCTACCTCTAATTGCTTTATATTATATGTTATTTAAGGAAGACACAGTGCTGCCGTCGTGATATTAAATTTTTCTGTTTCACTAGAGATTGCTTATTTGCTGAACAACTATCATAATATGTCTGGTTGTTTCAAGTTTATCAAGTTACAAGGAAAATTCCCCAGTTGAGTCTGATTGGTACTAATCTATTGATTAAAAAGCACCAACCAAAAGAAAGATGGGTAAAAACTTAATAAGAAGAAATTTTATATTTTATCCAATTTCTTTCTCTTCGAGATAAACATGTTTCCTTTTGTTTCCTATTCCAAAAACCATAGAATCTCTTATCTCATAGCTGCCATGGACCAAGGGTATGGATTTAACTTGGGAGATTTCTTGTCTCATTTTGTGCTTTTGCTCCAGTCTTGACCCTGCCCTTCCCTCTCCTGAGACTCAATGGTTCTCCAGTGCTTGTCTCCCTCATGTGTGTATTCATATGACAATACTATTTTCAGGCCCTTGAATTCAGCAGACACAGAAGCCTCAGGCCAGCACAGAGGTGATAGGAGCCAGCCTGGCACCCTAGTGCTCTTGTCCTGGGCACAGTGCCAAAATGCACATTCCCCCATTTTCCTTCTTTCCTTCTGGCTCTGCTTCTGTGGTTTTGACCCACCATAAGTCCTGACCACATGAGTTTCTTAGTGGCTGGAAAACAGACCAGATATATGGCAACTTGGTTCAGCTGATTTTGGTAAGAAAGGTTAGAAGATAGACCAGGCCTAACAGAGCCTTTGCAAAGATTTCCCTGCTCAAAGCTTGAGTTGACTGCTTGCATTGGGACCTGAGGTTTTAGGAAGAATAGGCAAGAAATAAGTTGGCCTAAATCTCTGTCTTTGTCTTAATAACTTTATGTATAGTGATCGAGAGTATTTTACTTCTTCTGTTACCAAACCAGGACTCTCCTGTATCACGCTGTGTCAAGAAGCACTGGTTAGTGCCTGGTTCCATTTGAGAGTTGACATTTTACAACTACTGCAGCCAAGCTATTGAGTAAACAAATGTGTGTCGATTCAGTCAGGGAGAATATTCTTCATTTTTCTTGTGACCCATGTCATAAGCCCTGTCTGTCTGTCATTATTACCAGATTCCCAGCTTTCAGGAAAGCTCTACTGTCAGGTTGTTTGGAAAATCTTTTATTGAATGTCATAGTGTAAAAATGATGATTGGATATCACATAGCTGAGGCTACGCTTTCTACATGTATTTTTGAATAATATTTGAAAAAATATCTTCCCCAGGGAAAAGCTAGAATGTCTTTTTATAAAAATAGGCCTGTTCTAATGTCAATTTTCTGCCTGAATAAAAGTGAATGAATATTAAACATTGCTGCAGGCAGTCATGTCATGGAATTAAAGATTCTCTGTTATAATAAATAATTTTGTATAAACATAAGTTTTGTCTAAGCCATGGTAAGCCCATTGTGTGTGTGTGTGTGTGTGTGTGTGTGTGTGTGTGTGTGTGTGTGTGTGTGGTAAAGGTATTTTTGCTCCAGGGTGCACACACTTGCAGTGCAATGTATGAACATGAAAGCTGGGTTTTAGGATGTCTTATATATTTTTGCAAAAGCAGTATAGCCACCTACCTGTTAAAAGTGGTCCAGTGGCTAAATGGGGAATAGATGACTCTACCCCGTGGGAAGATGACATATGTCTTGGGAAAAGTGAGTCATATTCAGCACTACTAAATTGCTATCTGCTTGAATAACATACTAGGCCTGTGCTGAGGGAAATAGGATATGTCAAAGGAGCTCTAGACTCCAGTCAGCTGACTGGGGTTCAAGACTGATGCTGCTTGCTAGCTGTAACCTTTAGCTCTTTCTTTTTTACGTTTACTGAGCCTCTCTTTATGGGCCAGGGAAAGCTCACATTAGATGGGAGTTCTAAACCGCGGTTCTTCACGCACTGGTTGTCTTGGTGAGAAGGTAGGTCATTTATTGCTATTAGAAATAAAGTCCTGATGCTTACAATTTATGGCTGAAGCATTTGGAAGTGATGTCATTTTTCACCAATTCACCTTATGTGATTTTTTTTTGTTTTTGTTTTGTGTGTGTGTGTGTGTGTGTGTGTGTGTGTGTGTTTTCTGGGGAAAGAAAAAGGAATATGATCTATGATTGTTGCTATACTGGTTGCAACATCAAATTATGATTAGTATATACAAAAAAACCAAAAAGGTCACAATTAATATTCTTTATAATTAAGACAAATGGCACTATCACCAAGAATTTCCAGAAATCAATTTCCTTAATTGTACTTTTGAAACATTTTCATGGATGGTTTCCAACAAGTTCCTGACTGTTTGCTTTACTATACCACAAATGTTTGTCAATATTCTGTTGAGATCTGGACTCATGCTAAAGAAAGAACTCCTTCTGAGCTGATTTTTCCGGGCATTCCCTGAAGCTCACCACCCTCTCTGCAGGGTCAAGTGCATGTGCACACACATGCACAGCAGGGTGGCTGAGCACGTAGCTAATGGCTATTTCTAAGCACAGAAATGTATCTGGAGCCAGAGGCATCTCTGCAGTGTTCCTGCTGTCCTTCTGATTTCACTACCCACTGGTTAACCTTGGAGACTTCCTGGGGCTTGAGGAGTCTAAGTTACAGATTCCCTGTTTTCATTTTCTAAATTGTCTCTGCCTTGAGCTATGTTATCGAAGGTACAAAATATTGAGTCAAGCTGTAATGAAATGCTACCTTCATTTTCAACCACTAGATACATACATACAGAGAGGGGGGGGAGACAGAAGAACTCCAGCAACACAGGTGACAATGGACGATGAGGACAGCATCATCACTGATGTCATTTTAATTTTCTCATCAAAATAGCAGGTCCTGAGCATCACTGACCTGCCAGCCTCTGAGAAGCTCTACCAGTCTACTCTACCCAAGTCATATCCTCATGCACTGACAGTCGCTCTTACCCACAGAGACACATTGAGATAATTAAATTACCACAGGTTATTTTTCTTATGCTGCATTTGCCCATTTGGTGAAATCGACAATATATGCGGTTCCCAAAATTTAACTCAGATCAACTATTGAAGGCATTTGGGGTCAGAAATTGTTGCCACGGCAAAGGGAAACTGGATGACCTTAGAAATGTAAGATGAGTGTAGGAAGGTGAACACTGTGACCTTCCAAAACAGGCAGAAGCATCATGGGAGCCGATGAAAGAAGAGAATGTCCCTAAGATGAAACTTGATGGGACAAATAAATAGAGAAACATAAGATGAAAGAAGTCTGAGCATTACTGCTAAGTCTCATTATCAACTTTTAAGAGAAAATGATCACTTTCAGCATCTTGAAAGCAAAGGAAGCTATGTGTGCTTGCTGTGCTGTGTGCATTTTGGGGACAGACGGCCAAGATCACATAGCTTTAGCCTTGCCAAGGCTGCAGACATCTCCATCAACCAATGAATACTCTCCACCGGCTGCTGTTCATATGAAGGAAAATAATTATTAAGTGAGTAAACTGTGTTTTTCTCTTCCTTTTCTCTTTTCAAGGCCACTTTGCCTTAATCAGCATATTGAGGACTTCATGTGTTTCCACATCCAGGGTTCACACAGGTTTACGAAGACATAGCAATTCCAAGCTGGGCACGGGGAACACACCCAACAGCTAGGAGACTGACATAGGAGAGTCATGAGCTTGAGACCTGCCTGAATTCCATAGCAAAAATGCTATCTCATTATTACAAAAGAATATGAAATAATCCAGAAAACCATGCTAGCTAAAGGTTTAAATTCTAATGACTGTGCTCAGTGGAAGCTCTTTGAACATTTTTAGTCATTTATGTTTGGCATAGAAATAGAAATCAAGCTATTGTTTTTGATGTTGTTCTTCTTGGAGATGATCATTAATTGAATTCAGTATTGGCCACAGCAAAAGAAAATCCAGCAATGAGTATCAACTCACTAATTAGAAGTCAAGTTTTCTGTATTTTCCAAATGAAATAAACCCAGGATAGGAGAATAAACTCTCTGAAATGAAGAACTGGTAAATGACAAAAATAATAATAATTCTGTTACAAAACTTGTGCATTTTACTCAATTAGAAATGCAGAATCCTGGGCTGGGGAAATGGATCAGCGGGTAAGGCACTTGCCTCCAGTGCCTAAGGCCCCTGGTTCAATTCCCCAGGACCCACATATACCAGACCCACAAGGTGGTGGCCCTGGTGCTCTCTCTCTCTCTCTCTCTCTCTCTCTCTCTCTCTCTATCTATCTATCTCTATCTATCTATCTCTGATTGAAAGTGAATAAATAAAATACTTTAAAAAAAAAGAAATGCAGAAACCTGTAGCTGGGAAGATAGCCTAGTGGGGAAAGTGCCTGCCTCCCAATTACGAGGACCTGACTTTGATTCCCAGTGTTCAAGTAAAATTAAAATGTCTGGTGTAATAGTGTACATCAGGAATCCCAGCACTGGGGAGTTGAAGAGAGGGCCTCCGTGGGACTCACTGGTCTGCCAGTCTAGTCTAATTGATGAGCTCCAGGCCAGTGAGAGACGACCTGGTCTCAAAGGAGGTGGACTGTGTTTCTGGGGATAACACATGAGGGCATTTTCTGGTCTCTGTATCTATACACACATTCAAAAAAAAAGAAGGAAGGAAAGGAAGGAAGGAAGGAAGGAAAGGCTGATTGTCCCAGTGGCTATAAGGTATGTGAAAAATTAGAAGCAAATTAGAAGTAGATATTGTCATAACTGAAATAAGGGTAAGAATAACACAAGATAAGGGCCACAGCCTGGGGTCATGGAATGTAATGACAAATAACTTCTCAGATATTAACACCAAGAATTCCTCAGCTCCTTAATCAAATAATTGCCACTCATACTTGAATTCCATGTTCACAAAAACAAATTTTGTTTAGTATATATTAAAAAAATCTGAGCATCATGATTAATGTTTTTTGTTGTTCATTTGGGGTTTTTTATCATTTTTGTTTTGATACACAGTTTCCCTATGGAGTCTAGATGGCTATCTACCTCTAGATCCTCCTGCCTCAGCTGCCTGGGCCACCACACCCCATGTGATTCGGTATTAACAATTCACTCAATATGATATTCTATGAAAGATGATCTTAAAGGAATATAATTGATCTAAAAGCTAGTTCATGTGTAATATTTTCTCCAATGATGCTAAATTATTATGTACCATTGAACATGCTGTGTCCTGCTTTACTTGTAAAATATATATCATACTTCCAATTTTAATAGGTAAATGAGGCATAGTAAGTTACATGGGCTTGAACAATATTTGAGCACTTTGATACCAATGTAATAATATATTACCTTGTCTGTATTGATATCATCTTCTGTATTTAAATAACAGAAAACTGAGATTGGGAAATGGCCCATTGAGTAAAGTGTTTACCATGTAAGCATGAAGGCCTGAGCTTGGACCCCCTAGTACCCACACAAAAAATGCCAGGCATGTGTTTGCTCAAATTATTCATAGAGCTTTATACAAATTACACGAAAAATGGTGTTCATGCCTATAATCTCACACTTGGTATGATGTGGCAGGAGAATTGCTGATAGTTCAAGCCTGGACTACAGGATGAGTTCCAAACAGTTTGGATTACAAAATAAGTCCTTGTTTCAAAATAAAAATAAGCCTGAAAGATGGCTTGTCAGTAGAGTCCTTTTCCTGCAAGCATAAAGACTTGAGTTCAAATCACAGAATCCACATGGAATAGCTGGGTGCAGTGGTGTGTGCCTATGACCCCAATACTGAGGAGGAGACAGGGGATACCTTGTCAAGCATTCTAGTCAAATCACCAAGTTTTAGTGTCAGTGAGTATATTAGTCAGGGTTCTCTAGAGGAAACAGAGTTGATAGAATGGATTGTAGTAAAAGGGAATTTATTAGGGTAGCTTACGACAGTCCAACAATAGCAATATGCAGATCCACAGGTGAAGAAACCAGTAGCTGTTCAGTCCATGTGGTTGGATGCCTCAGCAGTCCCAACCTAGCCCTGAAGGTCTGATGGCTCCCTGGGGAACAGCTGTTCTTCAGTCCATGATGTGAGGCTGAGGAAACTGGGTTCCAATGTCCAGGAAGGGTAGGAGAGCAGGATGAGAGTGCAAGCCACGAACAAGCACCAGCAGTCGGGAGGAAGGAAGAAGAGCTTCCCTTCCCCTTAAGCTTACTTATATTTAGTCCCCTTCTGAAAGGCCCACCCACTGGGGGGAAGGACTCACTCTGGAGAAAGGAATTCCTCCCTTCTCCAAAATCCCAAAAGGATTTTGTCAATCCTTTCTGCAGGAAAGTTTAGAGACCTGCCCAAGATTACTGTGGATTATTTTTTTAATATTTTATTTATTCATTTTTCAAGCAGAGAGAGAGAGAGAGAGAGAGAGAGAGAGAGAGAGCACACCAGGGCCACCACCTTGTGGGTCTGGCTTATGTGGGTACTGGGGAATTGAACCCGGGCTCTTAGGCACTGGAGGCAAGTGCCTTAACCTCTGAGCCATCTCTCCAGCCTTACTGTGGATTATTACATAGATCAACTTGACAAATAAATTTAACCATCACAGTGAGTGTGGTAGTTTGAATGGATGTCCCCAATAGATTCAAGAGCTTATTGAATCTTGTGAATTGTTTCCAGCCTTCTGGCTGGAGGAGGTATCATCTTGGCCTGGCATACTGGGGTCCAGCCCTAAGGTATTTCTAAAGTGGATGTGAAATTACAGTTATGCATATGCAAAGAGCAGTCTGAGCTCAAGTCTGGAGCTCTTGCTGTTTGCTAGTTGGAATAGTGTGTGCTTGTTTTGGAGGTGCTGGTGATGGGTTTCTCTCTCTGCTTGGATCTGTGAGATGGGGCCAGCATTTTTCTTCATTATTGAACTTCCCCTGGATCTGTTATTTTAATAAATACTTTCCTCCCAAAACTGTGCCTGATTTGGAGATTCAGCCCAGCTGCGTGTAGCTGACTACGACAGTGAGAGAGGTTGTCTCAAAAAATATAAGATGGAGAGTAATTGAGGAAGACCCTTAGTGATGACCTCTGGCTTCCACCCATGTGTGTCCATGTACATATGCATACACAACAAACAATAAATGCCCCTAATAAGTAGTTCAACATTAAGCCACTGTAATGATTCTTTTAAATTTCACCCCCCCCAAAAAAAATTTTGACTATAGCAATGTTTACCCTTGTCTTCTTCTAGTGGAAATTTTCTATTTTGCACTATCAGTCTAAATCAATCCTTGACAATTCCTGTGTAATTTACCTTGAAATTCATCCTGTTTGATTTCTGTGCAGAAGTTTGTTTCTTGTTTTATCTTCAGATCTCTGCTTCTTTTTTCCTTTCTCTCGTAGTTATTTAATATATTTAGAACAATGTGGAACAACCCACATTTTGCACATTCACTGCATTATTATCCAGTGTGCCACCATTTTTATTGTCTTTCATAAATTGGTGTGGGACATCTGTGTGAGTGAATTAGCATATGCTTAACTTAGGAAGAAACTGTTCAGTTTTGAACATGTTATCTGTAAGATTTTGTGTTCCCAGTTCTAACACCATCATTTATTTGTCGCCTGTGATGGGTATATCGTCAATGTGACGGGACCTGGAATCACCTGTGAGGAACTACTTATACTAGGGTAGCCTCTGTGCATGCCCACAAGGTGTTATTTTGGTTAGATTAATCAACTTTAATTAGGCTAATCAATAATGAGGAGTAGAAATCCACATTAACTATGGGTGGTATCATTTCGTGGGACAGAGTCTTGAACTGTATGAAAAAGAGAGACATGGCTGAGTTCCGTATTCATCACTCTCCACTTCCTCATAAGGGGTGGATGTGGCAAGCTCTGCTTCAGTCTCCCACCACCATATCTTCCCTGCCATAAAGAACTGTAACCTGGGATGAGGGCGGAAATAAACCCCTCCTCTCTTAAAAAAAATGCAAGACATGGTAATGCATGCCTGTGGTGGAGACTAGGAATGCCCAGGGCTTACTGTTAACACCCAGAATTCCTCAGCTTATAGCCTGGCCAGCTGAATCAGTGAGATTCTGTTTAAAAAACAATAAGGTAGAGAATAAATGAGGAAGACATCTGATATCAACCTCTACTCTGTACACTTGTGTGCGTGTGTGTCACACACACATATGTGAGTATGCACACACCCACATACACACAAAGATTTTTTTAAAAGAAAAAGAAGAGTCGCAATGCTGTCATCTCCTTGGTCCACTAGCAATTATCCCTCTCAATCCCCTCATCCACTACTGTTCATCAGGATTGAATGGGAGAAAGCATTCTTCACTTTAGGACTGCAAAGTTCCAGTCTTCCACCATTGTAAGCCAAAAATCAATAGCACATCGCTAGTGTAACATCAAGCCATCCCGGTTACAGGGACCACGACAATCAGATCCAGTTAGATTCTACACTGTGGTTCTGGTGCAGTGACAAAGCA
Source organism: Zapus hudsonius (assembly GCA_004024765.1). Lineage (NCBI taxonomy): Eukaryota > Metazoa > Chordata > Mammalia > Rodentia > Dipodidae > Zapus > Zapus hudsonius. The sequence goes on from PVHP010007244.1 coordinate 45,451, forward strand.
CCTTCCGCTAATTGAGCTGGACGATGCCAAGCACTGTACTTTGCAAGGTAAAACATCTAACATGCACTTTGCTTACATGGTAAGAGCATATGCAATATGTTATGAGATTGTTTCTGCAGGTCATTCAACCTAAATTCTTTTTTGATATTAACCAGGCCATGTTTCACTTGCACACTGAAATTCAGTCATCATGGTAAGTTTTGACACCTCAAGCCCCCACTTCTACCACTCTGCTGTGAGACATTACAATTCTGTCTAATAATCTACGTTTGAATAGCACTATAGTGTTCACCCCTTGATTATCACACTTTCTATGTTTTATGAGTAAAGTGTTCCCTTTTATTTATACTTTAAGTTCTCTCTCTCTCTCTCTCTCTCTCTCTCTCTCTCTCTCTCTCTCTCTCTCTCTCTCTCTCTCTCTCTCTCTGCAGGGGATATCCCTCTATGTGACCAGAATCCTGGTTCTATCACTAACTGGTTCTGAAAGCTTAACTTCTTCATTCAGTGTTCCTGAATCTCAGTTTCCTTACTGCTGTAGAAGAGGGCTTCTTTGAAGCTTTCTAGCACACCTTTCACCTCCAAAATACTATTATTTTGTGATCCATTTCATCTTCTTCATGATTCCACAATCTTTGTTCATGTCTGCTTATTGTAGAACAGGTCTGTAATTATCTATATAATAATTTGAATATAGTTTTTAAATACCAGATGATGGGTTCTGCTCCAACCCAACAAATCCTGAGGGGGGATATAAGCATTTTATTATTAAAATCTCTGCAGGCAATTCTAAAGTAAAGCCTCAACTAAGCACTAACTGTCTTCCTTAAGTCATCAGATTTTATCTTTGATATTTCCACTGGTCACGATTACCAATAATCAGAAAGGAGGACAAGAGGTCAGGAGTTCAATAGGAGGGAAGTAGCCAATAACAGAGGAGATTATATTGGGAGTGCATTATTAATTATATTTATATTACATATAAAGCATACTACAAAGGATCTATCAGCCAAGCCTGGTGGCATTGCTCTTGGTCAAGTTGAGGTCTGCTTGTGGATACAAAGCACATTTAAGGTCAGCTAGGCAACTCAGCAGGAACATATATATATATATGTACAAAGTGAGCTAGGCATGTAACTCAATGGTAAAATGCTTACATAGCATATACAAGATTCTGGATTTGAACCCCAATAACCACTCCCCCCCTCAGCCACGAAGGATCCAGGTACAGGCTTGGCTGGCTGAGTTTAGGGTTCCCTCATGAAAAGAGAGACTGGGCTCCATTTGAACCCCTGTTTCAATTTGTTCTAAGTTTTCCCCCTGAAAACGCACACCTCCAGTTTCATGAGACACACCAATAGATGTAAAGAATGCTTCAGGATCATGCTTTCAGGTCAGTACTGCTAAGTGGAATCCTCCCCCAAGTACGAGCCATGCACACATGCATTATAATTCCAGTCCACTGTCCCTCGTTGTATGTCTTCTCTCTTCCCTGGTACATTCCCTGTTCTTCCAAAGCCATTTTCTGTCAGTAGAATTAGAATCTACAATTCAGTACTGTTTTTAGTCTTGCCTGTGAAAGTTGTACCTTTATTCTGATAGAAGGGATTATGACTTGAAGTCATACATGCTTAGGGATGAGACTGCCACGAAGTTCTACAGCTGTACTTGCTGATGACAGTGAAGGATGACTTGTGACAGGATACGTTTGGGGTGAAAGCTGGTGCTGATGAAATGGATTCCGTGTCCCTCTGTTGGGAGATAGCCTCATTCTACTGCTAAATAATTTGAACCTATCAACTTCTTTGAACCGTTGAAAGTTTACCATTTTAAAAACCATTGAGTGGGCATGACAAGGTCTCTCGGGGCTCAGTTAGCCGTCAGGCTCTAGAGTTGCAAACTCATGTGTCGCTCGCTGTCTTTTCTTTGGTTGACAAGGAACTACATACCCCTTTCCCTCTTTATGTGATACTGGAAAGTGTGTTTGCCTTAAAACAGTGCCCACTGCCCTGGTCTTAGCAGGATTAGACCAAGGACCTAAAGTATCACCTCTGTGCCCACCATCTAACTATTGACTTTAATTTCATATAGAGTTTTAATCTGCTGGATAGAAAATATACACGTATATTTATTATGTCTAATCTTCCTAGGTTTCTTCCTCTGGACCCTTGGTTTAACATCATCTACCGATGAGCAAAATCTCTTTCTGCATCAAGAAGTATTGAATATGGGGTGAGTGAGATGATTCTGTAATTGACATGTTAGTATGAACAGTGTGCCTGCCTTGGTATCTTGAGAAGTTAATATATTTTCCTTTCAGTAATTACAGCTTCTCTATGAGAATATTTATGGGTTTCAGTAAGTCATATTTCATTTGTTATATCAGCTATGCACCATTGTGTCTTTGAATATCAAGGAGTTAATTCTCTTTGATAGCTGCTGAATAAATGTTCATTCTCACAGGCTTTGACATGATATATAAATTGACACTTGGATATAAAAGAGGCTTTCAAAATCTATCGTCTTAGTTGGCTAGCATCTGTTTCGTTAAAGGCCGGTACATAAAAGATTCATCGTGTAATGCAGTTGCTGATGACGGAGGGTTTATGGACACAGTGAAAATCTTGATTTGCAGCGACTTTAAAGCATTGGTTTTTCCACTGTTTCTTGTCACACTCCCGCAGAGGCACCATGGGAGCTGGATTGCCTGGGGCACATGGTTCAGCTGTACCAACAGCCAGTGCAGAGAAGTTACCAGATAATATAGATGCATACTGTCACAGGAAAGAGGCACGAATGCCCTCTGCTTCTCCCCTGGCAGGAAGGCTCTGAAACAAAAAGGCTCACTTAGCACCTGACATTGAGTCTCATCATGGCAAGAGAAAATGATGCATGTGGAAATGACCTGCTGTTCACTCTGCACTTTGGGGGGGAAGTAACCTTGTGCACCAAAATGCTACTTATTTTTTTAACTTTTTATTGACAACCTCTGTACATATAGACAATATGCCATGACTATGATACCACCCACTATCCTCCTTTTTTCCCTTCCACACACCCCCTCCATTGAATCCCTTCTTCTTTCCCACTAGTCTCTTCTATTTTGATGTCATCGTTTTTTTCTCTGTAATCAATCAGGTCTTGTGTAGGTAGCACCAGCCAGTGTGAGATCATGAATACCCTGGCCACTTAGTGTGTCTGGAAGACACTATTTCAAAGCTCTCCGCCCCTTTGTCATTCCTTCTTATCACTTGGGTGAGGTTTGAGTCTGCCAGTGGTCACCATCATCTGAAAAGAGACACTTCTTTAATCAAAAGTGAGAGGAAAAAGTATTTAGAGGGCAGCTTGGTGGGCAAAATATATCCATTTAGCCAGGTAACAGTGGTAATTCACCCCCACACCCCCAGGGGCTTATGACCTCCCAAGCAGAGGCTTTTGAGTAGGATTTCAGTAGCAGGCATGAATTTCTTCTCCTGGAGTGGGTCTCAAGTCCAATCAGAAAGCAGCTGGTTTCCCCCGTAACAGATATGCCTCCATTGCACAAGATGCTGTATTTGGCCTGGCTGTCTAGCCTAAAAGCTTGCAGGGTCCACTGCTGGTTAAGACCATTGATGACTTTTCTCCCCAAGCAAGCTTCATAGCAATTCCCATCACCATGTCAACTAGTCAAAATGGAGGTTTCCAGCTTAGTTACAGCTTGATTTCTCAGTGCTCTACACCCCAAGCATGTGAGTCTTCAGCAATGTGGTCTTCTTATCTAGTTCTGCTGGGTAACCAAGGCCTTGGCAAAAGTCTGTGGTTTCTGGGCACATCACTATCCAAACCCACGGGGCCAAAATGCTACATGAACTATCATCAGTCCAGTGGGTAGTATATCAAACACCTGCAGGTTTGTCTAGACCGTCCTCCATTCCTTAGTGCTTACCATGATTAGGCTTTTCTCTTGTTTAGTTATATGATTTTATTTTCAGAGGGTTTGCTGAATAGGATATAAGAGAGTTGATCATTCAGGAAATATTTAATGAGTATCTCTCTCATGTGGTAGATTCTTTTTCAGAGTCCAGGCCCTTGAGCCTGTCTTCTAAAGGAGAGATAGAATTAACCAGTGGTATGGGGTGTCTGTCAGTGGTAGTGTGCTTGTCTCTCATGGGTTTGATCTCTGGCACTTCCAATCAAAAACATACAAAGTGTGTGTCAGATGATGCTGAGTAAAATGTAGTGAAAGAAAGCTGAGAATGGGGACAAGGCATGCAGCGATGAGATGCTGTTTTAAATTAGTCATTGGGCAATGATCCATAGAACTAAGGAGCAAATGGCACGTCTGTCTGGACAAAAGTGATGGGGTTTTGGTTATAGCAGAAGTCTTGAGTACTGAGTCGGTCTTAAACTAATTTTGAGGTAGAAACTATGATTGAATGGGAGAGATGAAGATGGTTCCAGAGTCTTTGGATTTCACAGGTGAAAGATGGAGTTGTCATTTATTGGTCCAATAAAAGACCTCAGAAAAAGTTTGGAGAGAGCAGAATTGGGAATTCTGTTTTAGAGACATAAATGTCTAAATATTTATTAGATATCCAAATGCAGAAATCAAGACAGCATTTGGGTATTTCAGTCTGGAGTTCAGGGGTAAGGTCTGTTCTGAAGGCACACAACAGAGGCGCTGGCTCTCAGACAGCAGCAAGGCCGAGGCTGGATGAGACGAGAGCAGGCACAGTTCTCCACAGATGTTCTCAATTTTTAATTTCAATGGGATGGAGCCCATGCTTTGGCTCAGCCTTAAACAGTGAGTGTGGTTAGAGACGAGCAGAGGTCAGGAGACAGAGTCCAGGGCTTGCTAGGGTTCAAGGAGATGAGGAAGAACCAGCCCATGGGTGGAGCCACAGTGAAAATAACAGAAATAAGGGTTCTGAAATCTGGGCATAGCTTTAGATGATGGGGTGGTTGCAGACAGGCCCCATCAGTGAGGACTGGGATTTGTCTATGTGAGGCCTCTGGTGGCCTTTACAACAGGAATCCCAGTACTTCTGTATAACAGTGTCTTTATTGGTCAAGCAAGAATGGGAAAGAGGGAATTGGAGTAGGCCCTTCTAAATCCATTCTTTTACTGAGTTTCTGTCTAAAAAGAAGCAGCAAACAGGAACCTAACTGGAGGTCAAGATGAGGATTAGAAGCTGGTTTAAGTAGTGGTACATTTGTATGCTCTTGCAAAGAGTTTCATACAGGACAGAGATGATGATGGAGGGAGAAGGAAAAACTGATGGAATAATTGCACTGGGCAGCAGAAAGGGACCCACAATGGTGGGTGACTTCAGGGGAGAGCGTGGAGCAGGGAAGGATTGACAGGGGCCATTTGCAGGCAAGTGGATGCTTACACAAGGTGCTGTAGGACTGTCTCCAGATGGCTTCTAGTTTCTCCAGCAAGTAAGAAGCAGGTCTTTAGATTAGAAAGGAGATGGGAAGGGGGATGATAGACTTGACAAGAGAGCAAAGTATGAAATGTAGTGCTATGGTTTGCATGGTGAATATCACCCAAAGGTCCATAGGTTAAAAGTATGGTCCCCAAGTGGTGCCATTGTGGGAACTTTTAAAGGGATAGGACCTAGTCATAGGTCCTTAGGTGATTTGCAGGTGTCCCCTGGAAGGGGGTTATGGGACCCCCGTTTCTCAGTTTCTTTCTGCTTCCTGGCTTTTGATGGAAGCAGTCTATTCTCATGCTCATGGTCTGTGTGATCTGGTGTAATCACCAGAGGCACACAGGCCACACCAGCACCAGAGAGATCCACATGGAACCTTCAGAGCCGTGAGCTAAATGAACCCTTCATAAGTCGATTCCTTGAGTATTTTGTAGTAATGATGTGAAGCCAATATGTACTCAAGGAAAATGAGTAAGTGAACAGTAAGTAAACAGTTGATGGCCAATTTGAAGTTGTGAAAACAGGATTCATTCTCTCTCTCTCTCTCTCTCTCTCTCTCTCTCTCTCTCTCTCTCGTGTGTGTGTGTGTGTGTGTGTGTGTGTGTGTGTGTGTGTGTGTGTTAACAGATGCATTCTGCCTGGTACTGAAGACCTGGGAAGTCAGAATTAATAAGAGTGGGTTTTCTGCCAGGTGAATAAAATGGAGGAGGGGCAAGCCACAGATCATTGAAGCTCAAAGCAACAGTGTCATTATAAAAATAAGCCTTACACACATGCCAGGTGGGAGAGAGGTGTGAATGACAGGATTAGACTGGGGGCTGTAGCTCAATTGGTAGACTGCTTGCCAACATGCAAAGTATAGGAATAGATTGTCTTCATCAAACCCAGCATGGTGGCACACACCTTAGCACTCCAAAGATGGGAGGTAGGAGGTTCAGAAGTTCAAGGACAACATGAGATCCTGTCTCAGAAAAGGAAAGGAAAGGAGACAAGGGGAGAGGGGAAGGGAGAGGAGGAGAGGAGAAGGGAAGGAAGGGGAGGGGAAGGGAAGGGAAGGGAAGGGAAGGGAGGGAGAGGAGAAGGAGGGAGGGGAGGAGAAGGGAGAGGAGGGGAAGGGAAGGAAGGAGAAGGGAAGGGAAGGAAAGGGAAGAGAGGGAGAGGAGAAGGGATGGGAGGAGAAGGGAGGGGAGGGGAAGGGAAGGAAGGAGAAGGGAAGGGAAGGGAAGGAAAGGGAGGGGAGAAGAGATGGGAGGGGGAGGGGGAAGGGAAAGAAAAAAAGGAAAGGGAAAGATGGTAGAATTAACAGATTACAGGGCTTCAGAGTGTCAAAAACTTTCTGTAGACTCTTGTTCTAGGAATTCATCACAGCATGCACTGTCTATTTTGATAAAGGTAAGCATATTCATTACCAATACTGATTTCATTTTGAGTCTATTTAATTAAGTTTTCACTCATTAAAATTAGTTAAGTTATGCAAAAAAGACCATAGCTTTCAGCCTCATTATGCATTCTTTCACTTATAATTATAAAATGAATATATTAATATACAATCTGAAAACAATTAGGAGTTGCTAGAATACATCTCAGTAATCTGTGTCTTGTACAATAATAAATTGTCAAAGACCAAATTGAACCCTTCCTGCCTCTCTGTCATCCCCTTGGCTTGGGAAAACGATGCCAAACAACATAATGTATGTGTCTGCCTTTCTTGTAAATCACTTTAATATCGTTAAATTGCTGGAAAGGGATTTGCTGCAGCTAAGAAACTTTTCGAAATCTAATTGATAAAATTGTATTATGTAAGACCCATGCTAGAGCTATAAGATACTCGACTTTGACAAAATTATGCTACATTTCAGACTTGCTATGTGTGAATGGGGAGTCAGCCACATGCAGCCTGACTGAACGACCTTTCACTCCATCTTAGGATTCTTTGTATGATCTGTGCTTGGCTCCCCTGTGTATCTTATAACAACTTCTGGCATTGTAAGTACAGTTTGTGGATACCTGCAGTGAGCCCAGCAGACCAACACACACTCGAGTCTCATCACAGGAGCAGTGTGATTGTTTGCCAGAGGTCCTAGAGCCAATTAGCTAAGCTGTAACCAGTCTGCCTGGCCTATTGACTAAGCTGTGGTCAATTAATTTGTTCTCCATGCCTTACTTCCACTTTTCTATAAATCTCTCTGAGGAATATGTTGGTTTGGAGTTCTCAGAACTTTTCTGGCTCTGGAAGCTATCAGATTCACAAACGGTTGTCACACTTTGTACTGTTAACTGTTCAGATAAGCTTACAAAATTTAATTGGTCTAAGGAATTTTCTATTTAGCAGCACCATCAAAGTTAAAATTTTTAGGGGAACTGGGGATAACAACTCATTGTTCGCCCATTAAATAATGTAACTCATTATGGACAATTAAAAAAGTTAAAAATTTTAAATACATTTAAAGATGATTAAAAACTACATTTACAAAGCCTGTCATTGATTTGCTGATTCCTGATCAGAATGCAATGACCCCATGTGGGCTTCTATTGGGAAGTTTGTGGTGAAGCTATTCTTACTTCAATCTGTCCATATGATTAGCACATGTTTCAGATTAAGGTAAAAGCCTTAATTTGGTCTCAAGGCTCTAAAGCCAAAGTCCATCAATCCAAATTCTCCAGCCTTCAAGTGAGATCAGTCTGGAGCCTGAATGAGCCTTTTTAGTGGCTCTGAGCGCGGCTATGGAGTTAATCCTGTAGAGACTCTACTTGAACGTCTATCTCACCATTATCTCTAATGAGCAGCCTCTGACTAAAATAGCATAGCACCTGCCTGCCATTGCTTTCCTGCTTACATTAGGTCTGGTCAACACTATAAACCTTCCTTTGTTTTAATCTATAATATGTTCCTGAAAAATATAAAAAGTCAAATGTGGGAGGAAATTGAGAAATAGACATATCTTACAAGAGACTCCTATTTCTATAGAGAAAAATAACCTAAATTCCTAATGACTTTTCACCTATTGCCTGCAGAGGTATAGTTTTGATATCTGGGGTGTGTTTTTCAATTTTGTTCTTGCCTTCTAATTAGTCATGACGGTTGTAATGCATTCTCAGAGGAGGCTAGACATTGGATGTTTTTGTTAAGTGGCTCTGTTTATTACCAGAGCTTTCATTTCTGTGTTTTCCTTTTACTTCTGTATAAAAAACATATAAAAAGCAATATCATGTACACATGCTCACATGAACCTACTGTACAGAAGAAGGCGGGACTGTCCCAACCCTGAGCCATTTGATTGGAATATCAAATTACAGTGCTTCCAATGGTCAGTGTTAGCTAGTGATTGGTTAGATGAGAATAAGACATCATCAAGGGGGAATTATGGATAGTTTATAAGCAGATCTGGAAAGGGAAACAGCTGGGGGGAGGGGAGGACAAGGACACTGTGGGTGATGAAGATAGGAACAGGCCAAGTTTTCAAAATTCGCCTTGTAAGTTCATCAAATGGTGGTTGGGAAGCATGACTGAACACTCCCTCACATTTAAATTCCATTGTTTGGGGGGTGGTGTTGGCATATACACATTTTACTTATATATGCTTATCTACTGATTAACGCATGGATTTGCGATTGGGAAACCAATTGTTGCAGTAATTACAAGAAACAACCTGAAAATCTGCAGTCACCACTCAAAGCAGCAAATAGCTTGTCCTGTGAGAGTTACTCCAGCCATATTACTCAAACTATGGCATACGATGTGTCAGAATGTTAGCCATTTTATTTTGGGTTTAAGCATGTTTATAAATCTTATTCTTTGAGAGGATCCTAGAGATTGGGAAATATTTGCAATTCCTTGGGAAAATGAGCTAAAGGATGAAAAACTGTGGGTGATGCCATAATTTGCCAATTCATGAAAGCTTGAGGTGAGATGAGGAGCCAGAGCAACTGTCAATCATTGATGGGAGATTATAGATGTCACCAGAAGGTTGAGCCACAGCCCTGGGGAGATCATAGATGTCACCAGAGGGTTGAGCCACAGCCCTGGGGAGATCATAGATGTCACCAGAGGGTTGAGCCACAGCCCTGGGGAGATCATAGATGTCACCAGAGGGTTGAGCCACAGCCCTGGGGAGATCATAGATGTCACCAGAGGGTTGAGCCACAGCCCTTTTTACCTAGAATGTGTTGAACTTCAGTACCAGCTGCTTCAACTCATGCTCTAGTCTTTGTGAACACAGATCAAAGGATCAAACAAGTATAGATACAGTTTTTGAGTTATGATCATTTCAAAAGCCAACCCATTAATGCCAGCCTACACCACGTGATGTTTCACTTCATGGTGGGGCTCATATATGATGATGGTCTGTCATAATTCAATGGAGTTGAAAAATTCTTATTGCTTGGTGATACTGTAGTCAGCCTAACATCACAGCACAATGCCTTACATTCATGATTGTGGTGGTCTGCTGTAAACAAACCTACTATGCTGTCAGTGGTCTCTAAGTGCATTGCATACAGCGATGTCCACCACTGTACTTCTATTGCTATGCTAAGGGTGGTCTTGACTTATAACAATATTTGCTATACAACAGAATTTTAGGTCATTGCAACAGCAGTCTCATGCACTTCCTGATTGCTAAGTGTCTTAATTGAATTCAGGCCATGTGGAGGATTGCCCTAGACATCTAGGTTTGTGTAACACACTCTAGAATCTTTGCCCAGTGACAAAATTATCTAAGGATACATCTCTTAGGCTGTTGTTACTAAGCAGTACATGATTGTATTATCCTTTAATAAAATTACATTTCCTCAGGCTGAAGAGATGGCTCAGCAGTTAAGGTGCTTGCCAGCAAAGCCTAAGGACCTGTGTTCAATTCCCCAGTACCCATGTAAAGCCAGATGCACAAGGTGGCATCTGGAGTTCATTTTCAGTGGCTGGAGGCCCTGGCACGCTCATTCTCTCTGTCTGTCTCTCTTCTATCTCTCTCTGATTATATACATATATAAATTTTTATATATAAATTGCATTTCCATGAATTAAAGCCGTGATACAACAATGTCCAGAAGCTCAAGAACTGAGTTCTAGGTTCAACAATGGCCTGATGATTCTTGATATAGGATATATAGCCCGGAAGAAGGCAAGCCACTGGATAATGACTGATTACTACCTTGCAACATTTATAGTGTATAGGATAAATGGTGGATACAAGCAAGTTATATTTGCCATATGCTTTAAAAAAGTAAAATTGTAAAAAAAATTTTCTTTGCACTTAAATAAAGGTTCCTATATATATAGGAAAACATCCATTAACTTAAAATATTTTTTATTTTTATTATTTCTTTGTATGTGTATGTTTATGGGCTTGTTGAAGCACACCTGCGGCAATTTTGTAGTGTTTTCTTCTCCTTCCACATTTTTGAAACAGTCTCTGCTGGCACACTTCCCAATTCTCAGCTCTTAAAGGTACTTGCTTGCAACCTGCTGATCGGAGTTCAGTCTTCCTCAGGGCCCATGTAAAGCTGAACACAAAGAGGTGCATGGGCCTGTAATCCTAACAAGCCTACAGTAATGGGACATGGTTGGATTAAATTAACTCTTCACAAGGAATGGCCTTCACTGTACCTTCAGACTGGTCTTAATAGCTGGAGAGTTAGGTCCTGTCCTTGTCAACACCAGTGCAGTGTCTTCAGGACATAGAGGGTTAGCTCCTGTCCTTGTTCACAGCACTGCTGTCCTCGGGACATAAAGGGTTAGCTCCTGTCATTGTCCACAGGACTGCTGTCCTCAGGACATGGAGGGTTAGCTCCTGCCCTTGTTCACAGCACTGCTGTCCTCAGGACATGGAGGGTTAGCTCCTGTCCTTGTTCACAGAACTGCTGTGTCCTCAGGGCATGGAAGGTTAGCTCCTGTCCTTCTCCACAGTACTATTTCTTCCTTAGGACCTGGCTGGTTAGCTCCTTTAGTTGCCAAACTCAAGACTTGCACCCATGTTTTATTCACATAGTTGTGAATGCTGTGTCCAGCTCTTTACTAGTGGTCTAGCTATTTGCCATAGAACAGAATTATCCTGCTAGTCTCCTTGTCTCCCATCTCTCTGCTCTTGCTGTCTGGGATGTTAGCTTCTGGGAGGGGACATTGCCCTTCTCTCTAGCCGGTTGTGCTTGACAGTGTTTGCGTGGTATAGGTCTGTGATCACGCTCATTATAAGCATACTTTTTAAGATGAACACAGACACACACTGAGACACACACACACGTGTGTGTGTGTGTGTGTGTGTGTGTGTGTGTGTGTGTGTGTAGAAATGAGTACTATGGTCAATCTAATTAACATATCCATGTCCTCAGTCACTGTGTATGTGCATGTGGTGAGAGCCCATGGGATTCACTCTCAGTGAATTTTGAGTGTGTAATATTAATTATAAGTATCAGAGAGTGGTACGGTAAGAGGAGACAGAAGGGCAAAGAGGAGATACACAGGGCAATTCTGTTCTACATGAAATTTTCAGGGCATTGAGAAGTGACTGTA